>VDFB02011137.1:0-15864 GCA_007258455.2 Sequoia sempervirens
AGAATAATATTAACCATCACCTATCCTACCTTTGGCAAGAGATATGTTGTCTATATGATATTTTTATTTATGAATCTTCATGTTTATCTTTTAGACCTATGGAGATACCTACTCAAAACCACCTAGATCTACTCATATCCTGGCATGTTTTGATTGGTACAAAATGGAGCATTGTCATTTTTTATGTACGCTATATTTGTGGTTGTCCTTTACATGACCCACTGAGGCTACTTTCTATCTTAGGTGGAGGTGAATGCTTTCACTATATATTGAGCATTACTCTTTGCATTGACTCGCCAAGTCATTATCAAGACTTGTGTGTGACAAAGACTTTCATATATATTGAATATCATTCCCTTTTGAACCTAGCAAGGGTGCAAATGGAATTGTGTGTTTAGGACTACCTTTTTTTTTAGAATTTAAGTCTATACAAAGGTTGTACTTTCTCCATTGGTTCTATCTACCATTGAGGCATAATTTCCTTTGCTATATTAAATTTTAGGATTGCTCACCACATTTTTAGCATAATTATCAACCCATCCCTTTCTCTTTCCATATCCACCTCATATTTGATCTAAATTTATTTTTAAATTTAAATTAATATGTAATAGAATTATAAAAAAATTCCAATACAAATTTGAACTATGCATATATAAAAAAATATTGAAAAAAATTCAAGTATAATTATTTAAAAATGAAACCTAAATTTCATGATCATATGATCATAATTACACATTTTACTATAAAATCTAATGAAATAATTACTTTTATTAAAAATTCTTGATGCAACCCTAGGTTTCCACAACTCTTCTTTTTCCAATTCAAAGGTCTCCAATCAACTTCTTTCTCACAAAACCAAATTAGGCTTGTTTCCTACCTTTTCACCCTGTCAACTTAGTAGGACAATAGACTCACATTTCTCCACTTTTCTCACAATATTCCCAAATGACTACCTAAGAAAGTGACTAACTTAGAGACCCTTTGAAACCCTCTTCAACATATGTCAAACTTACATATAAATCCTATGGAACAATCTCTTGAAACTAGGCCCTCAACACTGTCCTAGACCATGAATTAGGCCAAATTTACAAAGGGGATATACTTTAAACTTTCCCTTTCACTAAGATTTCAATTGGATTACACTTCCCTGCCTGAGAACACACAAATTCCTCAACTCATAAGCCCTGACAGGCCCTACAACACCCTAAACACCCAAACCCTCACTTTTCACAAGAAACCTTGGGGTTTATTGAAAATTAGTGTGCCACGCCTTGTAAGATCCTCAAACCACTTCAAACACTTAGCTTTAACCTTGAACATGCTCAAAAACTCATAAGAACCAACTATCCACAAGGATTTCTTAAAACCCTTTACCAAAACCACTATTTTCATGCATTTTCTTCACAAAAATCAACAGGGGCAGCAACACCATCTCCCTTGTTCTTCCTCCACAACTCAAATCAAGAATCCTACCATATGTTATAACACCCTAGGACCCATTACACCTATCACAGTAATTATAGTCAGTGTATGGGCCCTTTTACATAGTGAGAGCTCTCAAAACCCCAAAAGATAGGATAACTTGACCTATTTGAGAAAACAAGTATTTGAATGCTTCAAACTTACTTTTATTCCTCTAAATCAAATGAAAATCACAATATATTCATGCTACTATGGGAATCACGAGAGATTTTTTATCCACCTAAAGATTTTTCATTCCATACAGACCTAGAAATAAAGAGAATTACAGTGATTTTTAGAAAAACTGGGAGAAACTTTATTAATTTTCCTTCAAAAACCCTCAACCAAAACTCACAACAATGAAATACAACTTTTTAAAAGTTCCTCCACCAAAACAAAATGACCAAATACCATCTAACCACTTTTCAAACCTCTTGTGACCGTTGGAGGGTAAATGGACAACCTTTACACATTTTTGTAAAATTTGCATTTTATGACTCTCTTAACACTTAAACATTGGAGATGGTCTCTTTTAGACCTTATTGAATCCCAAAACAAGAATTTACAAAGAAATTCATCACCTTATCCTAACTTCACAACTCTTGTCAATCTTGACAATCCTTCAACATGACTTACAACTCCTATAATATGGACTCAAAGACATCAAGATTGATCAATTACGTAAGAATGGTCACATTGGATGTCATTTAGACTCAAGACCTTAACTCAAACACCATGACACACCTTGTCCATGAAAATACTAATGAAGAAACCAATGGAAAGATTGGTGCTCCTGCACCATACACACCACCATGAAAAGACTCATGTCACATGAGTAAGGACCTGTCCTACTCCAACCTACTCCTCACCTAACCTCTCTGTCCTGCACATCCTCTTACTTGATATGGACAATGAAAAATTGCAGCACACACTGCCCTCTGACCTCTTTTTGCATGTGATATTTCCTCCTGCTCTGGAATCAAGTCTGTGGGTGGTCTTCCATCTACCTTAGACCAAAACATGTTAATGTCCTTACCTTCATGCCTCTAAACCAACCCTTACCAATGCTTCTTCAGACTGCTTTGTCTCTTGTTACTATGTCTTGTTGGTGCATACCTCTAATCCCTCTTCCCTCCATGACTGATGTAGTACCTATTCCAACCACCTCCTGCCTTGTCCAAGCATCATACATTCCTTCATGTCTGTGTCCCTACTTTTTCCCTTGTTCTACTCCACTCTTGACTTTGAATGTAGGCATCAAACCCACTATCCTCAAGGCCCTCGCTTGCTCAGTCCTATACACCACTATATTTTCAAATTCTAAAGCCTCTTTTCTACATATACTAGACTGCCCTTCCACTTTAGGTACTGTTATGGGACATATTACTGTCCCAATCAGAGTTTCACCAAATTTATTGAACTCCCCTTGCTTTACCATCAACAACTCACCTTGGACCTTTCCTAGGTCAGTCTTCTTCATATTCTTCTCATCATTTCTTTCCTCCAACCGTACATCAACCTTCTTAGACTCTTTGTCCACCATCTCAAGGGGTTCACCTTTGTTTTTCTCTGCCTCAACAGTCAATACCTTTATCATAGGGTCTACAACCTTGGTCAAGTCTGCCAACTGATCATTGTTGAATTCTCCAATTTGCACATACTCCTTACCCATCATGATGACCTTAGCTGCCCTTGTCTACTCCTAATCTTCTTGCAATGGTAATAAGGTGAATTTTTTCCCTTCATTCTCAATCCTATAGTTATTTTCCCATCCATCATACATAGCATGTTTGTCAAATTTCCAAGGTCACCCAAGCAACAAATGGCAACATTGCATTGGAAAAACATCACAAAGTACTTTATCCATGCAACCCCCAATTTGGAACTCAACTAATGCCTGCTCATTAACTAAGAGTGACTGATTATCATTTAACCATGACACCTTATAGGGAGTTTGACAAGGGACTTTGAATATATTCAACTTATCTACCATTTCTTTTGAAACTATGTTATTTGTGGAGCTTGAATCAATGATTAACTTGCATACCTTTCCCTTGCTTTTGCAGGTGGTCTTGAAGAGACTTCTCCTTTGCAATGGTTCTTGCTCCTTGGAGGCCTTTAGAATTTGTCTTTGCAGCATCAAAGCTTCTCCACTTTTAGGTTTTGCAACAAGATTTGATGAACTAACACTTTCCTCTTCATCCTCTTGTACAAGTTGGCCCCTCTTTTCACTTTTTCTGTCACTTCCACTTGTAGCGGCCCCAAACTTAGTAGGACATTTGAAGAATGGGTGGCTAAACTCCCCACACTGGTAAAATCTTCTTGCAAACTCATTTGGATCTCTTACTCTAAAGTTTTTTCTTCCACCCCTCCATCCACCTCTAGACTCAGCCACTTGTTCCTTTCCTTTGCCAACATCTTCTTGACCTTCCTTGGACTATTTTGATGTAGAAAAGGTACCTCTACCCCTAGAAGTACTACCTCTTCCTCTTGTTGCCTTCTCTTGTCTCCTCTTGATTTTTTCTTCAATATTAACAACCATTTGGAAACATTCCTCCACTGTTTTTGGTGCCAACACATTAACCTCATCTTGAATATTATATCTCAGACCATTGAGATACCTAGCCAACTTCTCTTCTTCATCTTCTTCATGTTTTTCTCTTATAATTAACCTATAAAACTCTTCAGTATATGTTTTCACATCTAGATCCTTTTGCCTAAGATTTTGTAGTCTTTTAAGCAATTGAACATTATAATCTTTATGTAGGAACTTACCTTTGATTTTTGTCTTCATTCTCTCCCAAGAAGTAATCTTGCTCTTTCCTTGTTTCTCCTTCTCATCTTGCACAAAATTCCACCACAATAGGGCATGCCCCTTCAACTTGGTTTTTGCTTTCTTCACCTTGTGTTCTTCACCTATCTCCCCACTTTCAAAATAGTTCTCCAAAGCCCCTATCCAATCCAAGAGCTCTTCTCCATCTAATTTACCTCCATACATGGGAACATCCATTTTGCTATGTCCATCTTTCCTCATAGTCTGCATAAGCTTCAACATCCTTACATCATCTGGATCCATCTCCTCTTCATCACTAGTGGTTTCTTCCTCTATTTCACTCTCCTCCAAGAGAGCCCTACCTTTAGTCTTCAACATAGCAATTTCCATCTCCAAGGCTTCTATCTTCTTACCTTGGTTGTCAACTTTCTTTACAACAACACTTCCCTTAGGAGGCATTTTGATTCCTCCAAGTATACCTTCTCCTTGCACACAAACTCTTAACCTTTTTTTTTTTTTTCTCAAGAGACCTACTCCCTTGCTCTGATACCACTTCGATGCAACCCTAGGTTGCCACAACTCTTTTTTTTCCAATTCAAAGGTCTCCAATCAACTTCTCTCTCACAAAACCAAATCAGGCTTGTTTCCTACCTTTTCACCCCATCAACTTAGTAGGACAACAGACTCACATTTCTCCACTTTTCTCACAAGATTCCCAAATGAATACCTAAGAAATTGACTAACTTAGAGACCCTTTGAAACCCTCTTCAACATATGTCAAACTTACATATAACTCCTATGGAACAATATGTTGAAACTAGGCCCTCAACATTGTCCCATGCCATGAATTAGGCCAAATTTACAAAGGGGATATACTTTAAAATTTCCCTTCCACTCACATTTAAATTGGATTACACTTCCCTACCTGAGAACACACAAATTCCTCAACTCATAAGCCCTGACAGGCCTTGCAACACCCTGAACACCCAAACCCTCACTTTTCACAAGAAACCTTGGAGTTTATTGAAAATTAGTGTACCATGCCTTCTCAGAACCTCAAACCACTTCAAACACTTAGCTTTAACCCTGCACATGCTCAAAAACTCATAAGAACTGACTGTCCATAAGAATTTCTTAAAACCTTAGACCAAAACCACTATTTTCATGCATTTTCTTCACAAAAATCAACAGGGGCAGCAACACCATCTCCCTTGTTCTTCCTCCACAACTCAAATCAAGAATCCTACCATCTTTTCTAACACCCTAGGACCCATTACACTTGTCACAGTAATTACAGTTGGTGTATGGGCCCTTTTACATAGTGAGAGTTCTCAAAACCCCAAAATATAAGATAACCCAACCTATTTGAGAAAACAAGTATTTGAATGCTTCAAACTTAATTTTATTCCTCCAAAAAAAATTAAAATCACAATAAATTCATGCCACTATGGGAATCATGAGATATTTTTAGCCACCTAAAGACTGTACGTTCCGTACAGACCTAGAAATAAAGAGAATTATAGTGATTTTCAAAAAAAACTGAGAGAAAATTTATTAATTTTCCTTCAAAAACTCTCAACCAAAACTCACAACAATGAAATCCACCTTTTTAAAGGTTCCTCCACCAAAACCAAATGACCAACTACCATCTAACCACTTTTCAAACCTCTTGTGACCGTTGGAGGGTAAAATGACACCCTTTACACATTTTTATAAAATTTGCATTTTATGACTCTCCTAACACTTAAACATTGGATATGGTCTCTTTTTAGACCTTATTGAATCCCAAAAAAAGACTTTACAAAGAAATTAAACACCTTATCCTAACTTGAAAACTCTTGTCAATCTTGAAAATCCTTCAACATGACTTACAACTCCTATAATATGGACTCAAAGACATCAAGATTGATCAATTACATAAGAATGGTCACATTGGACGTCATTTAGACTCAATACCTTAACTCAAACACCATGACACACCTTTTCCATGAAACTACTAATGAAGAAACCAATGGAAAGATTGGAGCTCCTGCACCAATTCTACAGGATTATTCTTATATATTTAATCTACATATAACTTTTTCTAGAATAAAATAAATCATTCTATTTGAAGGCCAACTTGAAATGAATAACCATCATGAAAATAATTGCTAGATAGGTAGAAATGACCGCCAAATTTAGATTTGGAGGATATGAAGTGATGGCTCTGTCAACACACATGCTCCTTGACTTTCATCGAAAAAAATCTCTCATCTCAAAGTTACTTTACACGTGTGAACAAAAACATTCAATATTAAATGTTTTTTGTATTTATACGAAAACTTCAGCTTTGACAAAACATAACTAACCCAAGACCAAAGTAGGAAACTTTTGCAAAAATAATTACATAGCCAAATTACTTTAAAACTTTCCTACAAAATTATTTCCGAGAGCTACCAAAAAAAATGAATTTTGTATATGTCTACATCATTCTCCATGAACTCGTCTATCTCATTCAACAAATATAGAGAATAATAATGTTATTTTCTTTTTTTTTAGAGTAAAATTTTATTTATTATTATTTTTCTAGTTTTAAATTGTAAAAAATTCCATGCTCTTACAATACAAAATCTAAAATTCATAAATTGATAGATTTAAATATATTCAGAATACTTTCCATGGTCTTACAAAATCAAATATAAAGTATATGTACAAGTTCCTTTTCTAATATAGAACTTTTCATTTTCACCCATGCAACATCTAACTCTTTCATTATTATACAATATCCAATGCAAAATTTATATAAAACTTTGCTTTTGTTCATTTTCTACTCTTTTTCTTTTCTCCTACTTGTGAAAAAAATAATTTATTTATTTATACTATAAAAATGATATATATTCTAATAGTTAAACAATGGATACAACAATCATTCATGACATAATGTGGTGGTTAAAATATGACATTGTTGTTGTAGCAACCAAGGCTTAATGTGCAATACATTTTTATTGATTTTTTTAATTATTTAATAAAAAATGCACATGTTTTTTATTGATTTTTTCAATTATTTAAAAAATAGACACTATCACAAAATTCTATTTTCATTGCTTAATTACAATATTTTTTGTTATTTTCTATCGAATAACTTATACAATGATTTTTTATTTATTTTAAGTTTGTTAATAGAAAAATAAAAGATTTGATATCTTTCGATGTATTTTATATAGATTATCTTGAAGATATATTTACTAGTTTAAGAAAAGTTTTAGAGAATTATTGTTTATTTTAAATAAGTCACGGTTGCCTATTTTCTCACATGAAAGAAAAGGGTAAGAATGGAAAGGAACTATTACAATGGAAAGCTATACAACAACCACTTATTTTTCTTTCATGTGGAAAAATAGCCAACTGTGACTTAAATTTAAAACTAGTATATATATCTTCAATGTAATCTATATAAAATACATCAAAATATACTGAATCGTGTTTATTTTTTTGATTAACAAATTTAAAATAAATAAAAAATTATTGTATGACTTATTATATGGAAAAAACAAAAAATATTATAGTTAAACAATGAAAATAGAATTTTGTGAAAAAATAAAAAAATAATAAAAATCATTACACATGAAAATAGAATGTAGATTTTTGTTTTTCTTTCTTGGATTTTCTAACCACCTATATGTCGTGTTGCCATTGTAGAGTTAATAGAGGTGGTTAGCAAATCCATGAAAGAAAAACAAAAATCTACATTCTATTTTCATGTGTAATGATTTTTTCATTTTTTCACAAAATTCTATTTTCCTTGTTTAATTATAATAGGAGTAGAAACATGATGAATCGAATAGGAAATCTACACTAATGAATTGACATATAGCTTTTTCTACTCAGTTACAATCAAACTTAAAAACCTTCTTTAATTTCTCTTTATTGTATGCATCATCTAGAACAAAAGTTTCTACAGATGGTGGTGGATGAAAGAAAATTTTATTGTTCAACATTACTACCTGCACAAATGAGAATGGGGATGTAAAATGAGAGAAGTAAAGAGGAAGTGATTGAAGTAATTATGGAACATAACTTAAAATAACTTAGAAAGTAGAGAAAGAAGGTTTAATTAATGAGACTGTAACAATGGGATTTTACTTGAATTGACATATGATTCAATGTTTTAATGTGTAAGAGGGACAATGAAAAAGATAAATGCATTATTAGAAATGTTAAACACTAATTGGTGATATGCAATATAGATTGCATAAGAAATATTAGGCCAAGTCTGTATAAAACATTTCTAAGTTATGATGCAATCACATTGGAGAGACTTGATTTTTTGAAAGCATTTACAGTGTCAAAATATGTTGCACAAATCAACATGTGAATTTGAGATGTAGACTACAACATAGCTTGACACAAAATCCCTTTCGAAAACCAATTCTACCAAATGCTACTTTGTCATAGTACATAACATTTAATTTTGGTAGAAGATACAATGTTAGAAAATTAGGGACTAATTAGACAAGCATCTCAAAACTTGCAAATTGACTATGTTTTGTTTTGGTTTAGATTTGCACTTGCAAACTTGATATCTACACTTGTGGAACTAAACTGACATACAAAATCAAACATGTACCTATAATAATGAATTGAGAAATGATTGATGATATGCAATAAGATTCCATAACATATATTAAGCAAAGTGTTTAGAAGAGACTTCTAGGATGTCATACAATTGCATTGGGGAGTCTGCATTTACTAAAAGCATCGACAATTTCAAATTATGTTGGACAAATCGATATGCCAATTTGAAATGTAGATTACAACATAACTTTAAAGAGTTTCATTGGGAAACCAACTGTTCCAAATGCCACCTCATCATAGTAAATTAGGTTTATTTTGGTAAAAGCTACAACTTGATTAGTTACTAACATATCAGTTTAATAATAAGTGTATTGTCATATTAAATTTAAATATAATTATCGTTAATGTTTAACTATAACATTGGTCTTACTAATATATATAATATTAATACTATAACTAATAAAATAAAATAAAATTTAATATTGTAGTTATCAATGAAAAAAATATTATATAGTTATTTATATTAAATATATTATTTGAATTTGTCTATTATATAATAAATTTAATATCCTATATTTATATAATAAAATATATATTTTAAGTTTTATTTTATATAACATTTATTGTGAAGTAAAAAGTATAGTGTGATACATTCATAATATGCTTTTAGAGGACAATTGGAAATGAAGAGAACGGGTGGAAGAGGGAGCGAAATGAGCTATTAGCACAAGGGTGACATATGACCCTTGATTTTTGCTACGACATCATTACCACCGTCGATCTATGTGGTAATATTAACATAGGTCCTCAAATGAAGAATGGAAGCTTATCAAACCGTAGCCGTAATTAAAAATTTTGTCAAGCCAGAGGGATGCCTCCTCAAGCCAGATTGGTCATTTTAGACTATCATAGTAATGGCCAACTACGACATAATTGTTGGCATAGTAATGGTCATTTGAGACAGTGTCAATATTGGATATTTTTAGCTATTTAGTTTTACAAAATTGGTTAGTTGGTATACTAGAATATGGTGCGGTCTGACTTAAATCCTAGTCCTCAACTTTTCCTCTGACCTTTATGAATGAAGGTGATCTACAATTTTTTTAGCATCTCAAAGTCAAACAATCTTCCTGTATAAATTCCTTCATTGTGTCATTTTATAGTAGGCATTTCCACAGGTATCATGACACTTATTTGTAGACATAAAATTGACCTAGGCCTACAAGTTTTATTTTTCTCCATATTTCTTCCTAACATAATTAATTTATTTAATTATGTCCTATGGTCCAATTTCAACTATTAATTAGATAATTCTTAGTTATTTAATTAATTCACGTCTTTTATTCCTCTTGACTATTAATTTAAATAAATTATATTGATTTATTAAATGCGTCGCTAATTTTCTAATGTCTCTCTATGATTAAATAAATTCTTAAATTTATTTAATTATCTTTTGTCCATTCTTTCCTCTTGATTAAATTTTATTTATTTATTTAAATGCGTCATTAAAGTTCTAAATGTCTTCCCATAATTAAATACACTTCTATAATTTATTTAATTATTATCCACCTTGGCCTTTTCCTAATTTTAAATAAAATTATTTATTTAAAATTGTCCACTTTCTAATTTTCTTTCTCCAAGTAAATAATTCAAATTAAATATTTACTATCACATGGCCCCACTTTTGAATTGAATTAATTTTTAATTCAAAATGTCAACTTTCCTCCATAAATTATTTGATTTTCCAACTTTTCTTTTTCCGTGTCATTCTTATCTTATTGTCACATTCAACCTTGTCCCTTGATTTGATTTTTCTAAAATCAAATCTCAACCCTTCATTTCAAATTTCACCCTCATGTTGCCTTAACCCTAATTGTGGGTTGTCATATTCAATCTCAACCATTGATCTTAGGGCATCTCTCATTTGACGATCTTGGCCATTCATCCAAAATTGACTTTTCTATAAAATGGTAATTTTGGTCTCATTTTGACATCTTGGCATCTCTTGGCATTGTGACTTCATACTTCATAGGCTATTTTGTGCATACTTTAGGCTTATTTACACTTGCATACTTGCATTTGTGTAGAATTTAGATTAGAATCCTTCACAGTTTGCTTAGGACATTGGCATATTCATAGGTTGCTCATCACAAATCTAAGGGCAAACATCTACTTGCAACAAATAGAGAAGGTGCAATGAAGGTGATTCATGGAGGTTGAAGACATTTGGTAATATTTTTCTTGTTTTTATGCCTTTACTCCTTTGTTCTTCATTGCTTTGCTTAGGATTGGTTTGTTTATGCTTATAATGCTAACCTGATATTTTGCCTAAGTTACATTATTGACAATATTTGGCAATTTATTTTTACACTTATAGTTTATGCATCCAAGAACAAAATAATTTCAATGGAAATAGATTTATTGAAAGCCTCTATACACTCAACATAATCATTGATTTTCGATCACATGAAGATTTTGTTATATTTTTATGGATAAAATCGTAGAATGTTTTCCAAGTTTAAATGGTAGGAAATTTTTAAGGGATAAACATTATTTTTATCACCGAATTTGTGTTTATCATTCTTTTGGTGCAATATTGACCTCATTAAAGCTTTTGTAGATATTGTTTTGCTTAAATCTTGGCCTTCATAAAGCATTTGTAGGTGTTCTTTCACACCAAGATGACATTTCATTTCAAATTTTCTTTGATTTAGGATTTTTTTTAGTTTGGTTATGCATCACTTTCTTGGAGATAGTACTAGGTAGCTTTGTACTTTCAATGGAGCTAGAATACTAATGGCCTCAGTTACTAGTTTAGTTCGAGTTTGGGACTTGTGTATGCTAGTATGGAAATTTTTTTGGGGGTCACATACATCTATACAAAAAGAATATACAAATCATAAATATCTAATATTTTAGCAAAAAATAAGAATTAATTTCAGATAACGATATAACATGCTTTTAGGGTTTCTAATCTCTAGCGGCTAGGGTTTCTAGTTTCTACCAGTTTGGTTATCTATGGTTTTTTATTTTTGGTGTCTAGGGTTTCTGATTATGACCCTACTATTCTACTGTGCCTACTCTACTTCTAACACCTATTTTTGTCTGCTGATTTTCTTTGTCTTTGCATGCAACTAGGGCTTTCTATCACAAATTGCAGAATTTTTGCCACAAATTTCTTAGTTTTATACTCTCTGTTAGATATGTGATTAACTTTGAAAATCTGACCAATATGCATTGACTGCACTCACATTTATTTAATAAGTTCTAAATTCTCATGTCATTCAAGTGATTAATAGGTTTGAAATTTGATTCAATGAATTAAATGCATTGCATTGTGCATGTAATTTAAAAATAAAAAAATCTAATTTTTGCACTGACTGTTTTCAACATGAACTAATAGAAAGGAAGATAAAGGATATTTTAATAATTCTTAAAAGTAGACATTTAAATATAGACTATACAATTGTTGGTCAACTTTTTAATTCTAGATGTTCATTGGTTGATAAGTCACCATGAGTTAAAAGAAATTGCATGCAATGGATGCATTAGTTTTTAGCTTTTGATAGGAACTAATAAACAATAAATCTCTAAAAACTTTCTTAAACTAGTATATATATCTTCAACTTTTCTTAAACTAGTATATATATCTTCAAGATAATCTATATAAAATATGTCGAAAGATATCAAGTCTTTTATTTTTCTATTAACAAACTTAAAATAAATAAAAATTCATTATATAACTTATTTGATAGAAAATAACAAAAAATATTGTAATTAAACAATGAAAATAGAATTTTGTGATACTGTCCACTTTAAATTTTTTTTAAAAAATTAATAAAAATTCATCTTACTATAATTAAATAACGAAAACAATTTTTTGTGATAGTGTCAAGAAAGGTAAACATAACATTTCCTACCTTGAAGTTGGATACATCTTGCTACAGAGACAACCTTACATAGCAAAACAAACAAAAAAACTTGATACCACCTTACCTAATGTCCCAAACAACTTGTTGCACTTTTTCTTTATTTGCTCTTTCACCTTGGTTTATAGTTAGTGATATGCCTCTTAATTTTCTGGTTTCAACTACAAAATGCACAAAAAGATCAAAAATATGTTTAGTTGCTAAATGTACAAACTTATTTGCAACTCTTTGTTGATTTTTTTTCTATTTTTGCTTTCATCTTGGTTTGATACTAATTTGAGTATTCATTTATTTATGTAGCTAAACAGGTATTTCTAAAAGAAGAGCTTTCTACAAAATTTCCAACAAATAACCATAATAGAAAAAAATTGAAGCAAAAGAAAAACAACTTACAACCAAAACACAAGGGAAAAATACATAGCAAGCTTACATTTTTAGATTTAGTATTGTGCAATAAGCTTAGTCTTTCCAGTGTTTGCAAAATTTCTCAATCTTTCCAGCCTTTGTAGAATTTAATCTCAACAACCTTTGCAGCTTTCACAATAACCAAATTGTATCCTCTTCAACTATGTCATAGACAACCTTTAATATTTATTTTGTAGTGCAAAGATGGGATAATATTTTTCTAGATATTGAAAGATTTTCAAAGATTTTCTCAACTCATTGTCTTTTCTGATGCTACCATTTACTGCATCTAGATTGTTTGTCTGACACTCATAATGCTTGCACTTACTTTTTATTTATTAAAGCTTGACAATCTTACCACGTATTAAATGCTCATGCTCTTCTTATCTTCCTAAATTTATTTTACTATATCCATACTTTAATAGCTCTCTATCCATATATGCACGTATGTTGTAACACCCCGCCACGAAACCCCAAAGGACAACACAACTAACTAACATTTATGACACAATTTAAAAAAAAATAGTGATTCAACATATAGATCATACTAACGATAACATAGAATGTAATCCTCATACACATTTGCACAGACTATATCCTTTAGGGTATCATGACTGCATTACGAATGTAACGATTAACCAACCTAAACATACATCGTAAAATAAGTAATAACAAGAGTTCATTTACATCTTCTACATTAAAAAAAATTGATATACATATTTCCACAGATACAACACCATTCAAGAGCATAGAATACCAATCAATGAATACATATGCAACTTCCCATACATGGGGTAGATCATTACACTATTCACAAGTTTACATCAAAGCTTCCCTTATAGCAATGTGAAGGATACATAAAATACATGATAAGATACAAATGAATGATTACATTACATAAACTAAACGCTAACCCAAGTCTGGTACAAGGTCTAGAATCTCTGCATCAGGTACGACATCCATGCTCATGAACATCAATTGGGAACCCAATGGAGTGCATGGCACACTCCACCCAACCATATGGAACCCTAAGGTCCACCCCCCGTGCTAGGAGATAATGATAATTTCCCACCAACAAAGCATAAAAGAAGACAGTAGCACGACACAAAGGGCTAACATGACTCCAACATACAAATATCACAAAAAACTCATAACAATGACATCGCTTCCAAAGGTACACAAATAACAAAGGAAAAAAAATGACTGGGGAATGCTAGGTTGCTATAGGGAGGAGTGTCATCACATAACTTGCAATGGGTTACCTTGACGAACCTTCCTAGGTTACCAGACCCCCATCCTGGGTTACCTTGGCCACCTCTACTGGTCACCACACCCCCATACAAAATCATGCGAGATCAACATACCTTCCAAGAGGACAAGGTAGTTGATCTTTCCATTCCAAGCCTTTCCACTCATTTCAAGCCTAAACAAACCCTTGAGCCATGAGTGAGGTGTTATCTTGATTAATGTGAACTACCCAACCCCCTAATTTATTTTAGGTTATCACCAAATAAATAAACTCTCAATGAGTTACCATGGTGCCACTTTGTGCGTTGGACCCCCACAGAGAGCCACTCCCCCTACTAACAAATAGAAGACCCAAAAATATCCAATTGAGTAAAGCCATTTGCACAAAATCACAAATCACATGCATGTACACATAAAGCGAGGCTTGAACTCTCTTGCTCATAAATATCAACCATAGTAACAAGTGACAGTGCAAGGATAAATACCCTCATGAACACAATCCAAGTTAAAATTAATCCACTTTCAAAATGACAAAAAACATGAAACCAAAAATCAAGCTATAATCCCCAAGCCTTTGGAAGTCTCCCACCCACCAATTGGCACAAAAAACTCCCAAAATCAACCCAATACAAAATCAACCACAATAATCAAAATTGACTTAAACTCCAAAATTGTACACATAATTCATCACAGGGAAACAATCAAACATTGCAACTATGAAATACACTATTTAAAGCAACCTCACAAAAAAACAAGCAATCATGAACAACTCCATAAACATCACCTCCACTTTTATTTTACTCAACGACTTAATCACTTAATCCAAACACTTAAAACAATTATGCCAATAACAAAACAACTACAACAAAACGTCCATGGGAGACATTATTCTCACATTTCTAAAACTCATTACTAACCACTAACTTTATGTAAAAGGCCACTCACACAATAATTCACAAATAATTCAACTATTTAAATAATTGTAAAGGAACCCAACATTCTTAGAAAATCTAATGCATTTATTTAATCAAACCCTTTCACTTATCAAAATATAAATAAACCAATTTATCCCTATTTATTCTCGTTATTTCACTATCTATATAATTTCTTAATTCACATAGGCAAAAATATCCTTTTACTAAAACCCATAGTATATATGACATTGAATCCTTTAATAATAACAACTCATAGTTATTTATGCATATTAAGAATCCACATATAAACTGTACAAATTATAATATATTAATAAATTGATATTCAATCTTTAATCCCACGTTCACATCTATACATTAAATATATCTTCCAATACCATATTGAAATATATAGTTACTTATTCCCATATAGTACCTAACCTATATGTATAAAATTATTCACTAGATTCAATTGTAATGTAGACTAACTGTAACACCTCTCTAACCCCAGCCTGGGTAAGATAGTATTTTGATTTTGATTTGATATTTTAAATGTTAAATGTTATCATAATGAGATTAGACA
>VDFB02011138.1:0-38560 GCA_007258455.2 Sequoia sempervirens
CATAGGATTATTTTCCTTTATAGTAATAAATACCCATTCATCCTCACTTACATTCCCTTTATCAGATTCATCATATGTCACACCTTCATCAGCAACATAATAATATTTCCTTTGAAATCTAGGCTTGTTAGGTCTTGACTTAGGAACTCTTTCCAGACACCTTGATGCAAAATGACCTATCTTATTGCAAGAAAAACATTTTATAGGAAACTTTCCTTTATACTTACCTTTTCCTTTGGCTTCTCTCTTGACAATAAGTGCTTCAATCTCATTCAGTTCTCTTTCTTCTTCTTCAATTTGTCTCATTTCCTCCTCATACTTGAATACCTTTCTAGAAGAACTTTCTCCCGTATCATATCTATGTTTATCCTTTCCAGAAGTAGTAGCTTTGAATGCAGATTCTATCTTATGAAGAGCATCACCAAACTCACTTAACTCAAAAGTTGTAAGCTTACCAATCAACATGTCTTTGGTTACATTTGTCACAATTTAGATCTCCTCAATAGTAGTAGCTTTGGCTTTGTATGAAATAGGAAATGATCTAAGCACTTTAGCAACAATTTTTGGTCCATCCAATGTTTCACCAACACATCTAATACTACACACAAGTTCATTCACTCTTTGCATGAAAGAAGTAATGTTCTCATCATCACCCATTCTCAACATTTCATATTTCCCTTTCAAGCTTTGTAGCTTAACAACCTTCACATGTGCATCACCTTCATACAAAGTTTCCAACTTTTTCCATATCTCATAAGCAGTCTTCAGATCCATAACATTTGTCATCTCATAATCAGTCAAAGCACTCAACAATTCTTCCTTAGCCCTGATATTGTATTCAACATCCTTAATCTCAGCAGCAGTAGAAGGACCATTTTGAGGGATAACAGACCTATTCCTTGTAATGTTCCAATAGGATTCACCAATGCATCTCAAATGACACTCCATTCAAGCCTTCCATAGAGAATAATTAGTTCCATCAAATATTGGACTATCCTTCTTATATGTCGCCATCCCGGATCACTTCAAGCTATTAAAATTCTTCCAAGGAACTTGCTCTAATACCAATTGTTGGCAACACAAAGGCAGACAACTGAGAGGGGGGGTGAATAAGTTGTCACAAAAATTCAACCTTATTAAACTTATTAACCTTATTCTCATATATGATCAGTAACAATGAAAGCATGAATCGTCAACACATCAGAAACACACATAACACCAAGATTTTTATGTGGAAACCTTGTTCAGGGAAAAACCTCTGTGGAGGTCAGTCCACAAGATTATACCCTATTAAAAGTATAAGAATAATAAGTGGGGAATGCACATGCATTCAGGTACACTGCCTAGAGCTCACTACTCAAATACAAAAGAAGACTTAGTGTCTTATAGAAAGATTCAGATTAAAACCATCTAGATTTTGGACTAAGAAAATAGCATCTGCTAATGCCTGATTATAGTTCCAGTTAAGCACATGAACACTTCTTCACACTCGCTCACTCTTCTTCACAATCTGCTTCTACCTTCGAATGATTTGAACATTATTCACACATCTCGTACACCAAATTCGCTCACACTCTTCTTCAAATGGAATAAATAATCGCTTATATATATCTGCAACAAGAGATTACAACACTACATATTGGCTTCAACAAAATAATAAAATGAATACAAACTGTCAGACCAAAACAATAAATAATTATGAATGTGAATCCACCAAGGTTGACCACAACATAGTGAAGACCCAAAATAAAATCTTCAAAACATGAAAACACTTCAAACAATTTGGTTCAAGGGTCCACAACACGCTACAATACCCTGTCGGCCATGAACATGAAAAACATGAACACGCAAGAGAAAATCACCAATCGCGAGCACAACGATCAATGCGTACATGCAACACAGATAGAGCACAATCTAGAAACATCCAAAAACATCATGAATCACTAGAGAAGCATTTGTAACAACTGATCTTACTAGAATCACATCATCTTCATTTAGGAGCACCAACTGAAGCAATAGAAAAACTATCAGAATACAACTGCTCATAACACAATCAAATCTTCATGTAGATCTCTAAAACTTAACGTGGATAATCTAGATATACTCGCCGAAAAAAAAAACTTTGCTTCACCACTGACAACCTGCAACTCATTTCATTAAAATTTTCTCAATATCCTCAACATATACAACTTCTAATATCAACAAGGCCAATAGTGTTGACATCAATGACAACCACATATCAGCAACACAACCACAACATCCAACAAAATGGTCAAAGAGTTTCAAATTTTCAAACTTTATATGTTAGAAAAATACTTCCAATTTGGTGCTTAAAGAAAACCCCATAAACAAAATGCTTTCAATTTAGTGCTCTAAAATGAATCTTCTTCAAGCTTTCTAAATTAGAAAAATACTTTCAATTTGGTGCTTAAAATGAACCCCAAAGACAAAATGCTTTCAATTTAGTGCTCTAAAATGAATCTTTTTTCAAGCTTTCTAAGTTAGAAAAATACTTTCAATTTGGTGCTTAAAATGAACCCCACAAACAAAATGCTTTCAAATTGGTGCTCTATGTAACATGTCAACCCTTCACTGAAATAAATTTTCCTAAGTTTTCACTGTGTGAGTAGATAAACTATGTAACAACCATTGCAATAAAAAATTTCTTTTCTTTCTTAAGAATGTATGAACAAAGATGCCATCACAATATACAATAAGGATTTCATTTCAATACAATAATTCCACAAAATACAATATTCCAAGAATGAACACAATTACAACATAGCTCCACTGAGCTTTAGAGCATGAGATATAGATGGTCTAGGAATCTGTCTTTCAAAACCTTGGTATTTTGTCACTTGCTGAGGAGGAGAAGCATCACTCAAGTGCTTTTCTGCAACCACAGACTTATATGCGGTTCCTCACACATCTATCAATGATAGATGGCCCTACCCTTTGACAAAGAGATTGGTTGGGTAACCCCATATGACTCACCACACTGAGCTTAGTGTTGTGCCCTACACAAGGTAGCTATCATGTATTAAATGGACACGGTGAACTGACAGTGGAGCCCCAAGAAATCACACTACTTTATCCAAAGTGTTCTCACTCAGTACTTCGAGTGATGGTCTACCATTCACTTACACTTATCAAGCTCATTTAGATTTAAGGCAATTATATCTATGCATAGGTGATCCCTCCCATGGGTAAGCTTAAACCTGAGAATTTACCTATCAGCTTTAACACAAACTTAAGGTATCTCTACTCAATTAAGAAAAGGAACTAGCTCCCTCCCTTCAATGGACAACAATCCTGGGAGTAACCTATAACTAGGTATCTAGCATAATCAAATAACTAGCTATGAGTATCCCTTATGCTATTCTTGTTTAATCACATCTAGTATAATAAGAATACCTATGACAAACAATCTCTCCTGTCATGGAGTAATTACAAGCATTTCACAACAAAGTAAACAACTTCTACTTTTTTTCAAAGTAACACTACTTTTTTGTAATGCAAGTAATCTTAATAGACTAGTTAAAGCAATCAAGAAACAATCTTTCAAAAGCTAAGAAAAATCAAGGAAGATTATCCCCATGCTTGTAATAAGCTATCCAATTGATTGGATGCAACACCGCTCTCCTAGAACAACAACTAGCTTAGTTTCGATCCCTCCAACAAAGTCACAATAACCTCTAACTCACAAGTTGAAAAAATACTTCTCTTAGTATATTATACTCTCATAGCCACTCAGAACTCTCTCTCACAAAATATAATAGAATTAAGCAGATAGGAATGCAAATCTAATGCACATAAAAATGATGAGCACAAATGAATAAGGAATGCATCCCAAACAAGTGAAATTGCTCTGCTATTTATACAACAAATTGGAGACCAATCAGCCTACATATTAGGCATGAGTTTTGACAACAATTACCATGCAAAACAACTCACAATCATCTCAGCTAAAAGGTGGCGCACATATAAGCACATACTCATCTATAAAAAGCTACAGGTCAATCTCTTTAGATGATAGTAGCAAGAGACTATTTCAAATAAGCACATGATGAAAAAGATATAATTCAAATTGCCTTCACAATAGACATCTACATAAAATATGATTAAAAGGTGGCGCCAAAGCATCAATAACCTCCTATAGAGTTGGCGCGGTTTACATTTGTGTGAGGGGGAAGGAATCCATCAGGAAACTATGTGAAAGCAAGATCAAATGCAAGATTCAAATCATAAAACTATCTAATTTAAAACACTTAATCTATCCTATTCCATCACTCATGAAATGTGCAAATCTATGCTATTTGAATGAAATGAGATCCTAAGATATTCAAAACGAATTCAAATAAACAAAAGAAGAGTTTACCATCCCATGTTGGAGTGTATTTGCATGATGTTGGGTTGTTCATATCACTGCAAAAGCCTCCATTGCTTACGTGCAAAAGCTTGATGAATGATGCTTGGTTGATTGAAAAGGTTGAAGCTCTATCATTGGCGATTGCAACAACACTTCATTGCAAAATTATGTTGATTCTTCGATCCATATTTGTGAGGATAGGAGTTTGTTTTATAGGAAATGAGATTTTGAATCAATGGTCAAGATTGCGTTGGAGAAAATCCAAATCAACGGTCAGCATGTGTTGAGAGGATTTAGACATGAGAATATTGTGCAAAGTTGATTGTACAATTAGGGTGATTGAAGAATAGATTGGCTAGTTAGGGTTTTAGATTGATCAGTCAGCAATTGATTGCTCAGTTAGTAATTGATTGATTAGTTAGGGTTTAGTTAGGAATTAGATGGTTGAGTTAGCAAAATTAGATTGCTTAGTTAGCAATCCATGATTTTCTCAATCAAAATGTGGGTGAGGAATACTAATTAATTAATTACTTTTTGTGTTTGATTTGATTTTTGATAATTTGAATAGTTTGATTTAATTATTCAAAATTTGGAGGGAAATTATGATAATTAAATTATTATGATTTAATAATTCAATTCATTTTGAGTAATAAGGTGAATTAGTGACGTAATCAAATAATTGGTGTTGTTTGACTAATCAGGATGAAATAAGATTAGATTAGGACTTTATTAAATAAATGTAATTTATTTAATTAGTCAAAATGATGAAATGCGAATTAATCAAATAAAGTTTTATATTTTATTAATAGTAGAATAAGGGTTTTCAAGACTTTATTAAATAAACGGTATTTATTTCATTTGTCAAGAATGATGAAAAAGTGAATTAATTAAATAATGTTGTATTATTCAATTAATAGAGGAAATTAGGGTTTTGGATGCCATTTGATGTCGTTTGATGATCATGGAATTATTTCGAGATGATTCAAGATGTTTCAAGATGTTCTAAGATGTTTTGAGTTGATTCAGAGTCATTCTGAGACGTTCCAAGTTAATTCAGAGTTGTTCTGAGACATTTCAAAGTTGTGATAGGTGTTAAGTCAATTTTATATGTCTACATTTTTCCCCTTTGATACAAAGTACTAGTTGCTTTGTTTCAAAGATTCTATTTTTAAGATCAAGTTTTTTTAAAAAATTTATGCCCCACTATGCCTTGGTGTTCAGTGGAATGTTGGTAGGACTATGTGTTGCCCCCTCGAGAGGTTGACCAAAAATTTCAAGTTTTGAGGTCAGGCTCACGACTTTGTTCTATTTTTGTTCCAATGTGTTTAGGTCACATAATCAAGTTTATAGGTCCTTTGTTTCTCATCCTGATGTTTCTGAGAGCTTCTAGTTTGAAAGTAGGAAGTTTCCCCAAGTAAAAATTAGGGTTTTTGTCCTTCCTTTTGGGGTCTTACTTTTGTACTTGACCTTCATGTTGTTCATTTCTTAGAGGCATTTTGTAGACTTGTGTTTTGTATGTATATATTCATCGGCCCAGTCGAGGCCTCGTATTATGATTTTGTATATCCTATCACACTAATGATGTACTCTCTTTTTTGATGATGATGATATATATGATATATACCTTCTTCGATTCATTCTCGTTTTATGCTCATGTGATGACGATATATGATGATGTATGTTTATATGATGTTTTTATTGGTTTATTATCATCATGATGTGTATTTACGATATTGTGGATGCAGAATGGTACTAATGATATTGCTATGCAGGTTTTACTCAGAAGAAATGTTGATGATTTGATACAGCAGGGTTTAGAGACTTTGCAGTTTTTGAACAATCCATTTTGATATAGCAAATAAATACAAAGCACCAGGGTATTAATGACTAAGGTGACTTTGTATCTATTGCATGGACTTTGACTCTACAAACAAAGAGTATTTTTTCTCATACTAGACATATGGAAACTTTGTTTAAAGTATATAGTTGGGTTGTGTTAGAATTTTTTGGACTAGTCACACAGAGAGGTATAGGACACCTAACATGAAAATGTTACACAAATTTTAGACCATTTACACAGAGAGGTATGAAATACCTAACATGCAACTGCTACACGAATTTCAGACCATTTACACAAAGAGATATGAAATACCTAACATGCAACTACTACACGAATTGTTTCAACACAACTTCCATACACTCAATAAAGCAAGTATTCGCCATGATAGTATTACAAAAATATTGTACAAATAGAAAACCGGAATGACGCTCAATTGTCCCCATTCCTTCTTCTTTAAATCCTTATGGGCATCCTCAAGAGATCCTGGGAATGAGTTAATAATGTAAATCACAAAAAAATAAGACAACAAAAAGATAAAACAATGTTGATATATCACTTGCCATATCTGTTTGGGGGTGGGTCTATTTATCCAATGTTGATCATGTCTATCGTAGGAATGGATCCATTAAGATATATCTTAGGATGTTGTTGGGTTTTGTCAAAAAGATATGTATTTGATACTTGGATTTGTTTTAGTTCACTTTGTGATCAAATTCTTCTGTAATTGTCTACTTTAAAGGTTCCAACTGTTGATGATTGCTTTGTTTTTTTTGTTTTTTTTGTCAAAGGGTGAATGTGATGATTTGTTTATTATGGGTGATGTTTTATTGTGAATTGTGATGAATGAGATGGGTCTTTTTGATTTTTCTATGTTTTTATGATGCTATTTTTGACATTTTCTGGGGACTAACCTAGGGCTTTAGGGGCTCATCAAAGATAAACCTTGCCTACATTGTACACACAGAGGCTCATAGTTTGCTTGGTTTGTTTTGAATGTTTTTTTCCCTTTTCTATTTTTGTGAATGTTTTTGGATTTGTATCTTTTGACTATTTTTTTGGATTTTGTGTTCTTTTGACTATTTTTGGATTTTGTGTTTTTTGACTAAGTTGAAATAAAGCATGTTGGAAACCTAAGGGGACTGACCTAGGGTCTTGGGGGCTAATGAGCCTTTCCTATGTTGTACATGCAAAGACCACGTAGTTCGACCATTTGACTCAAAGCATAAACTATTTTTGGGTAAACAACATTGATAATCTGGATTGATATTCCACTTCTATGTCTAGAGTCCATATGTTGTGGGAAATCTACTTGAACTAGCTATGATGTTCAAGCAAATGTTGATATCTTAGATTGTTTGAGTGAAGGAATAACCCCACGATGTTGTTTTTTTTTTTATGTTTTCCAAATGTTTTTGTCTTTTATGGTTTTCTAAATGTTTTTGAATTTTTTGCTATTTTCCATTGTTTTTTGATCTTTTGTAATTTTCATGACCATGATAGGATGCTCAAAGATCTAATTCATGACTAGCTTTTTGAAACTGCCCCCAGTTGAGACAAGACAACTTTCCTTAATCAGTGACAAGCCATGGTTTGATACCCTATTTTATTATGAAATGAAATGAGTGGATGTTGTGGATAGTATCGATAGATAATGATGCAAGTTTCATTCAAACATAGCACTTGTTTTCCAGGTTTTCACTATAGTACCTATTCTAAGAGCGCTACAGAGTGGTTTTCACTCAGAGAATTCCTTATTTCTCTTTACTATTTTTCTTTCTTTTTGATTTTTTTTGTATTTTTTTTGTATTTTTTTGGATTTTTACCCTTTTGCCTGGGGTATTCTGACATGCTTCATGTGTAGAACTTCTTGAGGTGGTTGTTGTTCAGCAGTTCAACTAAAGGTTCTCCTTCAAGAGTAGCTAATTGATATGCCCCAAAGTCGTAGCTTGCTATGATGAAAAACAATCCTAACTAGTTGGGTTCAAATTTTCCTTTGCCATCCTGATTTAGTTGTATTTTTTTATTCTCTTTGAGGACTAATTCACCAACTTGAAAGTTCTTGTCCTTGATCCTTTTATCATAGTTTCACTTGAGTCGATTTTGATAAAACTACAGATGGTTTAACGCGCTCAAATGTCTTTCATCTAGGATTTATAATTCATTCAGCCTGGATACCTTATATTCTTCATTGTTGGCCATGCCTTTTAGTGAAACTCTCAATGAAGGGATTTTGACCTCAATAGGAAAGATGACCTCTGATCCATAGACCAAGGAAAATGGTGTAGCGCTAGTAGGTGTGCGAATGCTAGTTCAGTAGGCCCATAATGCTAGATTTGGCTGCAAATGCCAATCATGGTTGGCTTCATTAATAGTCTTTTTGAGTATTTTCATTATGGTTTTGTTAGATGCCTCATCCTGACCATTTCCTTAGGGGTAATAGGGCATGGAGAATCGATGGTGGATAGAAAATTGGGAACAAAGCTTTTGGACATCCTAATTTTTGAATGGGGTTTTGTTGTTTGTTATTATTATTTGGGGAATTCCATACCTATAGATGAGATAATTCAAAATGAATTTTGATATTTGATTGCCAGTGATATAGGTTAATGGAATTGCCTCTATCCATTTAGTGAAGTACTATGTTGTTGTGATAATGAATTTATGCCTGTTGGATGAAGCAGGTGATATCTTGCCTACTAGGTCTAATCCCTATTGTGATAAAGGCCATGGTGTGGATATAGGTCTCAATTCCTATGTTGGTGCATGAATTAGGTCACTATGTTGCTGACATTGTCGACACTTTCTAGAATACTATATGCATTCATGTTCCATGGAGGGCCAATAGTATCCTATTCTGAGCAGTTTCTGGACTAGGTTAAGTCTGCTAGAGTGGGATCCACAAATACCTTCGTGAACCTCTTGTAAGGTTGTTTGTGCTTCTTCTACGTCAAGGCACCGAAGTAACATACCATCTAAACTACGATGGTATAGGATATCTCCTAGGATGGTAAAATGAGAAGTTCTACAGGTGAAGGTTTTCTTTTGGGTGGTCGTTAAGTCAAAGGGTATGGTACCATGTTGGATGTAGTAAAAGTTATCTTAGTACCATGGGGAGTTAGGACCAACAACAACACATACCAATTCTAATTCTTGGATGTCGAATGTTGGTACCAACAACTGTTCCACGAGGAACTCATATTTAGGCACATTCTGTGGAATATCAAGTAGTGAGTCTATTGTTGCCATTGCATCGACAACTCTGTTATTGATTCGAGGAATTTGGTCAAAGATTATTCTAATGAAGTATTCCTTGAAGCTATCCACCATTCTTTTTTATGGCATCAATTTTTCCTTTTTTCTGGTACTCATTGTTCACTTGTCTGATCACTAGCTGAGAGTCTCTGAAGATATGTAGCTATTTTATTCTCCATTTAATAGCCATTTTTAACCCTGTGACAAGAGCTTCATATTCTGAGATGTTGTTTGTGCATGGGAATGCAATCCTGTAGGCCTTGGGTATCCTATCTCCATTTGGTGTGAGAAATAGAATATCAACTCCAGATCCATGTTGCATATGGGACCTATCAAATTATAGAGTCCATTGGTCTATCTGTTCTATCATCAAGATACTCTCATTTGGAAAGTCCACTATGAGAGGTTTATGATCATCTAAGGGTGCTTTGGCCAGCTGGTCTACTATAATCTGTCCCTTGATAGCTCTCCTATCCACATACTCTATATCAAACTCACTTAGGATCATTACCCATTTGGCTATTCGGCCTGTTAGGGCTGCCTTTGCTAGTAAGTACTTGAGTGGGTATATCTTAGAAATCAGCTTGACCTTTCTATTTAGGAAGTAGTTTCTTAGCTTTTGTGTTGAAAAAATGATGGAGAGACACAATCTTTCAATGGGCAAGTAGTTTAGTTCATAGCGCACTAGTGTTTTGCTGATATAATAGTCTGCCCTTTCTTTATTGTTATCATCTAGGTAGGCCAAGAGAGCTCCTAGTGATGCTTGTGTCGTAGACACGTAAAGTATCATTTCCTTTTCTGGGATAAATGGCATGAGTATAGGAGGATTAAGTAGATACTCCTTGACTTGTTTGAATGCTTGATCACATCTCCCATCCCACTTGAAGGTGATGTCCTTGTGTAGGAGATGAGTGAAAGGGTGACATTTGTCTACCAATTGTACGATAAATCTCTTGATGGATTGCAGCTTCCCTTGTAGGCTTCTTAATTGTTTTAGTGTCTTAGGCAGAGGCATCTCCATTATTTCTTTTAACTTGGCCAAATCTACTTCAATCCCTCTTCTTGATACTATGTACCCCAACAACTTTCTAGATGTTACCCCAAATATACATTTCTTAGGATTGAGTCTCAGATTGTACTGTTCAAGATGATCAAATACCTTGGCGAGGTTTATCAAGTGGTCTGCTCTTTTGACTGATTTTGCTAGAATGTCATCCACATAGTCCTCCATGATTGTGTGTAGCATATCATGAAATATTGTCGTCATTGCTCTTTGATATGTCGCTCCTGCATTCTTTAGACCAAAGGGCATTACATTCCAACAAAATGTTCCCCAAGCACAAGTAAATGTTGTTTTGTGTTGGTCATCTAGAGAGATCTTTATCTAGTTGTATTCGGAGAAACCATCCACTAAGGATAGCATCTCATGCTCTGTTGTTAGATCTACAATCATGTCGATACTTGGATATGGAAAGGCATCCTTTGGACAAGCTTTGTTCAAGTCTCTCAAGTCTATGCATATTCTTATTCCCCCAGTAGGTTTGGAAACTGGTACTAGATTTGATATCCATTGTGGATAGTTGATGGGTCTGATGAAACCCACATCTAGTAGTTTCTTTAGCTCTACTTTTCCCAGTAATGCTATCCGTGGATGCATTTTTCTGAGCTTTTGCTTGATAGGCTTTGCTCCAGGGATTACAACTAGATGATGTACCACTAATGTTGGATCTAGTCCAGGCATGTCAGCATAGGTCCATGCAAAATTTATCTTCTAGGCATTGATGAAAGCTATGAAGTTGTCCCTTTCTTCTAGGTCTAGTGATGCAGCATGGTAGGTTATCTTCGGGTCCTCTGCTATGCCAACATTTATGGGTTTTGCTTCTTCTACTAGTAGTGTTGATCTTTCCTAATATTATGATACGGGGAGATTGAATCTTCCATCCTTGGGTGCCTTTGAGAGGTTTTCAACTTCGGATGCATCCTTTATTTTCCTCTTTTTTGGATCCGATAGGGCCACAAGGTGGTTTTCTCTAGGGGGCTGTATTTTTATGTTCTTTCTTCCATTTTTGCGACTGGAAGACTCAATCTCTCCACCAAAGTATGCCTCTTGTTCAAGTTCCATGATGAATCCTACTTTGTGGTCTCCTGCTGGTATGTTTGTTTGAAGTCCCATGAACTCTGCAATTTCCTCATCCTTCTGGAATTGATCCAGAACAAGTGTATGTTGTTGTTGATCACAATCTATGAGTTGTAGGTACTAGAGTGGGATTTTATCATCTTGATCTGCAAAGCCTATAGAAGTGAACGAAAGGCTTAATATGGCTTGGGTATCTTTTTCCCACTAAGTGTCTAGGTCGTCATTGCTAGAAGTGGGAGAATCATATCCGGTGATGAAGGAGAATCCCACTCATATTCATTAGAGTCTATACCAAAATTGTAGTAGATGTTGGGAATGGTTTGAATATGTTGGAGAGGGAACCTATCAATTCTAAAGTTATCAAATAAGTCTTCAACGGGCAAATAATTATCTAAGGTATGATAGGTATCCAGTGCCTTAATGCTAGTAGAAGTTTCTCGCTTCTTCCAAGAGGTTCGTCCAATTTTTGGAATAACCACATCTTTTGGCTTATAACCTAGCCCCATATTCTTCTTCCTTTGTTCTACTATAATAGGCTCTAATCGACCTTGTTTTTGTAGCCCCAGGCCACCCTTTCCATTATATCCCATATGTTTAACTAATTGATAACCTCTAGTAGTAGGATCAATTAAAAGGGGTTGCGGCTTTTTTGGTTCTTCTTGGTCCCTCCTTGTAGATCATAGATGAAAAATCCTCAAATATTTCTTTATCTTGCATATCTCCCCACCTAGTGAAAATAGTGTACTTGGCAATAATTTGCACTATCTTGATCTCTTTTGGAACTCCATATACCCTGGGTGTTGGAAGAAGCATGCCAATGCTAAATGCTTGGTTGAAATAGTAATTCCCATTACCCTTGTCAAGTACCTGAATCTTGGCTTCCATTTTTGGTTGGCCACTTGAGGTGCTCTTGGTTAAGGTGGATGGAAGTGTTGAAAGGTCAACATAAGAAAATGAGTGGAATGCTATGTTGTTGTTGGGCACACATTGGATTTTATTATATTTCTCCTCTAACTTGACACATAAATGAAAAGGTTCAGGATCGACATATAGTGTTACCTCTTTTCCTTCATGGGGAAACTTTAGGCATTGATGAAAAGTGGAAGGGACTACTTGTAATGCATGGATCCAAGGGCATCCAAGGAGGAGGTTGTATGGAAACTCAAGGTCTAGTACTTGACAAGTGGATTTTGTTAGGGCCAACCCTATCTGCATTGGTAACCTGACTGTTCCCTCTGAATTTCTTTCTAGGTTGTCATAGGCTCTTATCGTGATACTCTTTCCTTTTTCAATCACATTGTCAGAATGCCCCAACTATTTTACAAATTTTAAGGTACAAATGTTTAAACCTGTACCATTATCTATCAGTAACCATTTGACCATGGTTTTATGAACACCAACCTCTATGTAGAGGGCTTGGTTATGGAATGTTCTTTGGGGTAGATCTTTCTCAGAAAACATTAAATGATCACTTTGTGTGATTTTACCAACCATAGATTGGAATTGACTAGGATTGAAGTCATTAGTGACTGTTGTTTCCAATCCCTTTTCAAGTATTTCCCTATGGGCAAGTGATAGTTTTAACAACTCCAAGATTGAGATTAGGGTAGGTGTTTTCTTTAATTGTTCCACAATACTGTAGTCATTTGATGATTTGATTACAGGTTTGGGTGGTACTCCTTGAATTGCAACTCTTCCTTGGCAGGTGGTTACGTTACAATTATTATCTCCACCTCGCAGAGTTACTACGTTTGCCCTATTATCATCAACTTGTGAGAGTGTTCCTAAAACTATGTCCCCATATGTATAATTGGCATTATGGTACTCTTGTTTCTTTCCTTTGTCATTTCCTTTGGTATGGTTCAAGATTGGATTTGAGTATATTTGTAGGTCTTTATTCCCAGGACGATGTTTGACATGTACCTCCCCTTTGTCTATTAAATCTTGGATAAAGTGCTTGAGTCTCATGCAGTTGTTTTTGCTGTGTCCTTTGATCATATGGAAGTCACATAGGTCCTTCTCATTATACCGAGGTGTTTTGAAACAAGGTTCCTCATAGTTTGGACAATCATTAGTTTTGAGGAGGTTTTGTTGTACTAGTTTGTGCATGACTGTTTCCAGTGACTCATCTAGTACTGTGAATTTCCTTCTTGGTTGATTGTACTGCCTCTATTGCCCTCCCTAATTTGTTTGTTGGTTCACAACCTGATTGTTCTTGGGATAAATATTTTGGTTATTTTACGCATTGTTTGGAACATAGATTGTCTGTGCTACTTGTGGTTTGTTTTGAGCTGAGTTATGTGCCTTCCATAATGTTCTAGCATCAACCACTCCATCATTTATGACATTCTTATTTTTAGCCCAGACTTTAGGTTTCTCATTTGAACTAGATGGACTATCTTTTAAGCTGTTTGTTTTAAGGGTACTTATTGCAATGAGGGATCTCTCAACATTCAATCCCTTCTCAATTGTTTCTTCAAATTCTGTTGGACATAACATTGTGAGATGATAATTGATCTCTGGTAAGACATTGGTAATGAATATGTCCACCAATTCCTTGTCGAGAATGGGCCATTTACATCTACTAGCCTTGTGTCTCCATTGTTGTAGGTAGGAGATAAAAGATTCTCCTTGATTCTGTTTGATCGTGGACAAGCTTGTGATGGTGACATCTTGCTCAATGTTGAAGGAGAAGTGACTTATGAATTCATTAGATAGTTCATCAAAGGTTTTGACTACTAGTGTCAAATGGGTGAACCACTCCACAGATTGGCCTGTAAGGTTGCATGGAAATAGTCTCATAAGGTATGAGTCATTGTGTCGTACTTCCATGCATGATACAGAGAAATCATGTATATGCTCTACTGGGTCCCTTCTTCCTTTGTATTTGCTCTCAAACCTGGGTATTTCAAAATTCTTTGGAAAGGGTATTGTAGTGACAAATTGATCGAACAGGAATGGGCATATCTCTTGGATAGTATAGGTTTTCTTTTGTTTTCTGACTTGCATCCCTGTTACCTGTTAGGTGACGGCCTCTAGCCTCATTTCCATGTTCAATTTTGGCATGTTTGTTTGCGAGTTATGTGTATAATAGCCTTGTTGTCTCACCATGTTTGGGTCGTATACCGGATATTCTGAAGGTATGAGACCTTGGTAACTATCTTGGGTGTATAACGGGTTAGGTCCCTACTAGGTGTAAGGAGTGTTAGCTCCTTGTTGCTGAGATGAAGTGTATTGAAGGTTACCTTGTTGATGCATTATCAAGACACCTTATTGGTAGGACGACTGAGGAAGGGTGCTTTGTGGCACACCTTGGTGTTGGGCAAGACTAAACTGAAGGTTACCCTATTGATGTGTTATCGGGACACCTTGTTGGTAGGACAATTGAGGAAGGGTGCTCTGTGGCACACCTTGCTACTGGGAAGGACTAAACTGAAGGTTACCTTGTCGATGCATTATTGGGACACCTTGTTGGTAGGATGACTAAGGAAGGGTGCTTTGTGGAACACCTTATTGTTGGGCAGGACTAAATTGAAGGTTACCCTATTGATGCATTATTGGGACACCTTCTTGATGGGTTGATTGAGGAAGGGAGCTCTATGGCACACCTTGCTGTTGGGAAAGACTAAACTGAAGGTTACCTTTTTGATGTGTTATTGGGACACCTTGTTGATGGGTTGAATGGAAAAGGGTGTTCTATGGCACACCTTGCAACTAGTATTGCTGGTTTAGAAGGGGAGCATATGGTCCACCTTGTTGGTGGTACTGATTGTTCAAAGGGGGACCTTGTGTTCCACCCTGTTGAAGGTATTGACCATTGGCAAGGGGACCCTGTGTTTCTCCCTGTTGAAGGTATTGAATTTTTTGGGATGGGTCAATGTTTGAGGTATTATGAGGTATATACTATCTGGGAGGAGGATTGTTGTTTGGTGGTTCATACTATGATGGTCCTCCTTGATACAATTGTGGTATTGCTACTTGTTCAACTTGAGTTAGTCTTCTGAATAAAGGGTTCTATTTGGGTTGACCATCATTTTGTGAGAACATAGGTGGCATGTTTGGAATTTCTAGAGGTTTAGTTATCTGTCTTGCAACTGAGTTATCCCCTAAGGGAATAAGGTTGGCATCCTTGAGAGCTTCTACATTGAAATCCACCGGTAATTTAGCACCACTTTGTGTTAACTTGAAGAAATAGGAGTTTGGATCCTTTCTCAATAATCTGTCCATTAGTTTAAGAACCTTGAGGTTGTTAGAATGTTCGAACAATTCATCCTCATTTATTTCTTCCTCTGTGTCTACCTCCTCTATAACCACTTTGTTTGGGTCTTGGTTGTTTTGTTCAATTACCTCCTTTTGTTTACAATTTAATTCCTCTTCACTAAAGTTATTTCTATACATAGGCCTCTTCTATGGTGTTTCAAGATCACTTGGCCTATAGCCCTAAGGGATACTTTCATCGTTTATGGCATTGTTTGATGGGATGCTAGTGTTGGTTTTTTTTCTTCCATTTTCTTTCTGTGTTGTGACCTTGTGGTTGTCATAAACAATTACCAAGATTTTGTGATTGTTTTCCCAATTCCTATTCTCTAGAAAAGACATGGCTTATTGGTGCAAAGCAATAATAGAAGTGATCTAGCTGGTTTTGACGGTTGCGATATCTCCTTGAGAAGAAACCTTTGGAAATTTTTTTTGTAGGATGATTCTTTGAGAGCCTAAGTATAGGTTTTTGTTTAAGGATCTTGCTCTTGCTAGACCTAAGGATAGTTTTCTTTCCAAAAAGCATGAGGGATGTATATTTATTGCCACATAGGTGGTGGTAATATAGGTCTTTCGGCTGCTAGGTCTTCCTTTTATTCCTCTTCATCTAAGATGATAGATGCGGTGAGAAATTGGAAAGGTGTTTCATTTTTCTCAAAAATGAAAGTTCTCAAACTACTTATGATGTCAATTTGGGCACCTTCAATATGTGTGTTACCTAGTTGAAAGATTGGTGTTGTAAGGCTTGGTTGTTGAACGAGAGTTGTAGGTTGCCAAATGGTCATAAGGTATGATGGTGTTGTGAGGTGATTATGGTGTTCAATACCCTATCATAAGGTCACTCAATACCTATTGCCATGCAGGAGGTAGTAATATGGGTCTTTCAACTGCTATGTTTTCTTTTTCTTCATCTTCGTTTAAAATGATTGATACAGTGAGAAATTGGTGAGGTGTCTCATTTTTCTCAAATATAAAGGTTCTCAAATTGCTTATGATGTCTGTTTGGGCACCTTCAATGTGGGTGAGACTAGGTTGAATAATAGGTGCTACAAGGTCTGGTTGTTGAATTGGAGCTATGGGTCACCAGATGGTCATAAGGTGTGATGATATTTTGGGGTGGTTTTCTATGAAACTCAAAAACCCTAAGACTTGAGTGTTGTTTTGGAATGTGGCTAGTTTTGAGAAATCAAAATGTTGAAGAACTATGTTCAATATTCCACTTCTTGGTCTAGAGGATATGTTGTGGGAAAGATACTTCAACTATTTGTGAGTTCCAAGTAGTTGTTGATATCATAGACTTTTTGAGTGGAGGAATGATCCTAATTTTTTGTTGGATTTTGATTTCAAATAAGTAGTATGGGAATAATGGGTGAGAGACTTTGTGACCAATATGACTTTCCAAGTGTTTGGCTCGAACAAATGGCCTTATAACTTTAGTTTATCTTCCTAAATGTCAGCAAAAAGATTGCGAGTTTGGAATGAAAGTTTGTAACTTCTATTTTTGTTTTATTTATGTTCTTGAGTATGGAAAATGATATAATAGCACTGGGGTGACTCAAAAGCATGTAATTTATGTGACCTGAATGTCTATAGCTCAAGTTGTGAAGTCACAACACACAAGCCATAGTTACCAAAGTGTTTACTTTGATCAATGCAACCTGAAAATAAAAAATGACATGTTCATAAAACTTTAAGGATAAATCCTTTCAAGGAGTGCAAACATAGGGCTTCTTTCACAAGTATGCACTAATTCAAAGGGTTTGTGGTTTGACCATCTTGTTCAATGTTTGTTTTGATGTGTTCTTTTTCTTTAAATCAAACACAAAATTTGATGTCACAATTGCTTTTTTTAATGTAAGTGGGAAAGTTTAACATTAACAAGCACTTTACAATCCTAAGCTCAAGTGGGTATGAATTTCTCAGTAGGCCTACCAATCATCCCCAGGATGATTAATCCGAGAAGATGGAATGGACAAATAGGATATGTCAAGGAAATGTACCATCTTGACATGCCAAGCAAAAGAGCCCCTTCCCTATTTGCTTTATTGCCTCAACCAAAAACCGAACATGGTAAGTAACTTATTGGAATGGTGCTATTCCAATGCACTACCTTAAAATACTCTTTTGGGTAAATGGATGGCTTCTAAAACAATTGGCTCTTAGTGTAACTGTGAACATGGAAATTTGACACTCACCCGCTAGCCACTTAAGGCTCTTTAACCGTTCCCGTTCTAGTTAAGGCATGGGATTATTAGGTGCAGTCTGTTATCAACACGGCTTGAAGCTACTTTCTTACGATTTCACAACCTTTGATATAGCTCGCCAGTAAACGTGTTTCAAGACCTTGCAATGAGTTCTCTAGCATGAGATGTGTCTCAAAGCAAGCCCCCTCTTTAAGGTAAAATTTGAAAAATAAATGTAAAGCTCAAAAATGTTCTTCACTCACCCAAGATCACCAAAATGGTGCGAGGGGAGAAGAAAAAACACTTCAACTTTTCCAATCAATGTATGCACAAAAAACAATTTATTGCAGTTTGATTCATTTTAAACACCTTGAGCAATGTTAACCCCAAAAATTTGTGAGTAAAGCAAACAAAGTTCTTTTTATTTTTGCACCAATTGAAGTGTTTAGGACATTGAGTAGTTAAGATAACAATGGTGTGAAAACAACAACAAAAAAAAATTCATTTTAATCCCCAAAGTTGAAGTGTTTATAAGAAAATCAGGCCTAGTCATTAGCTGTTCAACAAAAATGTAAATCGTACATGCGTCAATGAAATGAAAAATGTTTTCACTCTTTTTATGCACCAAATTTAAAGGTTCCTAATTATGAAAACATAAAATGTGTTCATTTTTAGAGCCCAAAATTGAAGTGTTTTATGTTCTCTTTATGAGTACCAAAAGAGTGTTCCTACTTTAGAAAGCTTCAAATGGTTTATTTTATTACCAAATTTGAAATGTGAGAGTTGTGTTGTTCATTTTAGAGCACCAAAAGGAGATTCCTACTTTAGAAAGCTTCAAAATGTTCATTTTAACAACACCAAATTTTAAATGTGAGAGTTATTGTTGTTCATTTTAAAGCACCAAAAGGAGATTCCTACTTTAGAAAGCTTCAAAAATGTTTATTTTAACAACACCAAATTTGAAATGTGAGAGTTGTTGTTCATTTTAAAGCACCAAAAGGAGATTCCTACTTTAGAAAGCTTCAAAATGTTTATTTTAACAGCACTAAATTTGAAATGTGAGAGCTGTTATTGTTCATTTTAAAGCACCAAAGGGAAATTCCTAAGTTAATAAACAAAAATGTTCGTAGCTCCAAAGATCTTGGACCGATCGTCTTCTCTGCACAAAACAAGATAGTATTTTCAAAATCCTGCATATAAATCCATTAATTCCTACAAAACAAACAAAATTTTATCAAGAAAGGTCATTAAAATAGTGTAGGATCCATGCACTTTTCTTCCAGAGCAAATGCTCAGAAGAAAAATCAAAAGCTCAAATTTTTTTTTGTAAAAGCTTAGATTTTTCGTACAGGTGCAAACCCAAAAAGATGAAAAAGTGCTCTTTTTGGAGAAAAAGCACTGATCTTAGAGAAAAGGTGATCTTCCCATGGAAAAGGCACAGTTTATGTGGCAAATACTCAGAATTCTTGATAGTCAAAAGTGAGCTTTTGCTAGGCAGTCTGTGAAATGTCTCTAGAAGGCTCCTAGAATCCCGTGGCTTCAAATTTGCTCATAAAAATGTTAGTAAGGAGGACCTAGCTTCTACTTGGCATGCCAGAATGTGTGAGGGGGAAGGAATCCATCAGGAAATGATGTGAAAGAAAGATAAAATGCAAGATTCAAATCAAAAAATATCTAATTCAAAACACTTAATCTATCCTATTCCATCACTCATGAAATGTGAAAATCTATGCTATTTGAATGAAATGAGATCCTAAGATATTCAAAATGAATTCAAAAAAACAAAAGAAGATTTTACCATCCCATGTTAGAGTGTATTTGCACGATGTTGGGTTGTTCGTATCATTGCAAAGCCTCCATTGCTTATGTGCAAAATCTTAATGAATGATGCTTGGTTGATCGAAAAGGTTGAAGCTCTATCAATGGTGATTGCAACAACACTTCAATGCAAAAGTATTTTGATTCTCCAATCCATATTTGTGAGGAGAGGAGTTTGTTTTATAGGAAATGAGATTTTGAATCAACGGTCAAGATTGTGTTGGAGAAAATCCAGATCAATGGTCAACATGTGTTGAGAGGATTTAGACTTGAGAAGATTGTGCAAAGTTGATTGCACAATTAAGGTGATTGAAGAATAGATTGGCTAGTTAGGGTTTTAGATTGATCAGTCAACAATTTATTGCTCAGTTAGCAATTGATTGATCAGTTAGGGTTTAGTTAGGAATTAGATGGTTGAGTCAGAAAAATTAGATTGCTTAGTTAGCAATCCATGATTTCCTCAATCAAAAAGTGGGTGAGGAATATTAATTAATTAATTCCTTTTTGTGTTTGATTTGATTTTTGATAATTTGAATAGTTTGATTTAATTATTCAAATTTTGGAGGGAAATTATGATAATTAAATTATTATGATTTAATAATTCAATTCATTTTGAGGAATAAGGTGAATTAGTGACGTAATCAAATAATTGGTGTTGTTTGACTAATCAGGATGAAATAAGATTAAATTAGGACTTTATTAAATAAATGTATTTTATTTAATTAGTTGAAATGATGAAATGTGAATTAATCAAATAAAGTTGTATTATTTGATTAATAGTAGAATAAGGGTTTTCAAGAATTTATTAAATAAACGATATTTATTTAATTTGTCAAGAATGATGAAAAAATGAATTAATTAAATAAGTTGTATTATTTAATTAATAGAGGAAATTAGGGTTTTGGATGTCGTTTGATGTCGTTTGATGATCATGGGATGATTTCAAGATGATTCGAGATGTTTCAAAGATGTTTTGAGATGTTCTAAGATGTTTCAAGTTGATTCAGAGATGTTTTGAGTTGATTCAGAGTCGTTCCGAGTTGATTCAGAGTTGTTCTGAGACGTTTTGAAGTTGTGATAGGTGTTAAGTCAATTTTATATGTCTACAACATTATATTTGAATCAGTCAATATCAAATATGCAACACCAAACTTGCATCGACTAAGTCTTGGTATTTGTCGATTCACACATTTAACCAGTTTGACCAAGTCGTCGACTTGTTGTTCATTACCTTATATGCATTTTATAGATGTTGGTATTTGCTCAATGATATGGCATTTAGAGTTTACTAAGTCCAAGGTGTTTCCACAAAGGGCATTGACTTAGTCTTTATCCATATATCGACTTAATGACCGCTCATTGAATTGTAGAATACTAACTCTTCATACATGGTCAACAAGAGTAATATGCAGATTTAGAATATAGTCACAAATATATCATACTTTGGCCTTTGATTTAGTTTATTAAATCAGCCTCTAAGTTGTTAATGATAATCAACTTCAAATCCATATATAATATTTAAATATATATATACATAACATATATGTACATATACATAGATATATATACATATATATCGGTACACACACACACATATATATGTATATATATGTTACTATATATCCATATTTATCCTATGTTAGTAAAGCATGTATATTTTGATATACATATGAATACAATTAAGATAGCAATCATAGTGCTACAACAATATATCGATTGTGTACATATATATATATTTATATATATATACCTAAATGTACATGTATACATATATCAATACATTCATATGGGCATGTCCATTTGCCACCATACACGTATATCGATACATATATACATATGGATATATATACATACTTTATATATATATATATATACACATTCGGTTCACACACCAAAATCATACACAATTACTATTGTAATGATAACAGCCCACGAGCGATATACTTATACGTATACATATACATGTCGTTAGATCCATGGGATAGTTCCATGTATATAAGCAACTCATGCATAAGTGTGCATAGATAAGTCTACCTATGTACCCTTATGTATGCATTCCTTCATGCGTATGGTCTATCATTGACATGCATGTGTGTATGTATACATATTCCTCGTATGACCTACTCATCGATACAAGCATAGTAATAAGGAAGAAATCACAAGCTCAAATAGCTAAACATCATCCAATAATGCATTCAATAGTAAGAAAGAATCTTACTAATGCAAGCATGTCAAACTAAGGATGACTTACCAACTTCCCATATAATAGCCTGACTCGATTATTCTACTGTGGTGTGTGTAAGCTCAAATAGGTTATGTTACTGGTTACCCAAATAAGACCTTCTCCTGAGTGATACTTCCCCTCCACCTGGAGGAATTGAACATGTACCTACATCCACTAACATATGCCCAAGGTAGTTAGCTATTCAACAAAATATGCATTACACATAATACATCTGCAAAGTTGGAGTATCAAACAATATCCATTCATTCACATATATGCATTTCTTCATATAACATTAAATTAAATAACATTCATTCATAACACATTGATAACAAAGTGCAAGTACAATATATTCATCAACAAAATTCAAATTACACTCACATTTACCCTACGTAGTAATAGTAATAGTAATTACACAATTGGGGTGTAACATACTCCCCCTCTTGTGAATCATCATCCTCGATGATTTTATGTAGGTTATTATATATTTTTACTTTCGGCTCAAATGGAGACTGGCTGATTATTACTTTCCATGAAGTGGAATTGTATTCAAATGTTGTTTCGCATTGCTTTATGCATGAATCTCGATTATGCATTTTAGTGAAGTTATGGAGTTGCAAAGTGCCATTCAGATGTTGCAGATTTAAAAGAAAGACAAAATTGAGTACACAGCAAAATAGCATTTCAGATGCTTTTATTCATTTCAAAAGAACTCATATTTTTACAAGGCTTCATTTGATTTCACAATCAGAATAGTATTACAACATTGCATGAGATGCATTTTCTTTTCAATGAAAAGCAAAAATTGAAATCAAGATCCACACAAGCCGTGGATATAACTATAACTATTCCAATACATTTCTAACATCACAATGCACTACTGAAGATGCAAAAGGAGAACATATAAGCAACAACTTAGTCATCATTGCCTTTATCGATGCTTGATGTTGAGTGGTGCCTCGCATCTCGAGCCGTTGACTGTAAGAGGAAAAGAAGGGTGTCAGTGGCTCCGACTACATAACTCATATGATGCACCTACAATAGTACAGTTTACTATGAGCAATGCATTGAAACAATCAAAGAGAATCAAATGCAGTATGAAGAAGTGAACTGAAAGAGAAGTATCAACATCATAATCAACATGTTCTATTTTTATGCTAACACTGTTTGTTTCCTTGTGCAGGTATAGGTTAAGTCGTGAAGCTGAAACATTATTCGAAGACCAAGCATGTGGAGTAAAACGGGCTCCCACAAGGGTAGAGCCCGACATGCTGCCCTATGCATTAAATGGGCTGATTTTGAAAGATATTTCATCATATACATCAAACAAAGTGAAATACAACTGGAAGAGTAAAACAGAAGTTATCCATCAAGTAACAAAACCAACTGTGCATTCATAACGATCAACATTTCTTTCTGAAGGCTACAGGTGAACAATGAGTTTTGTTCACTTAAGAAATTAACTAAGTGAATTTGCATCAGAAATTGCTGAAATACTTCATTTTCTGTGCTGATTATAATCATATATCATGTGAGTTTCAATTCATTATTTCTCTTTTGGATAGTGAACAGGCATACATATGCCTTAATGTTTTGTTCTAATTTTCATCATCAAAGAGAACAGTTTCTGAGAACAGTTTGTGCAGTGAAATATAAAAATGCATGAAGAGTACCATGTTGCTCACTAAAACAAATAGACAGTGCACCTGAGTGTTGGACAAATTTCTAGTTCTGAGTTGACTGGTGAAGAAATACTGCATTATCAACGGTAATAATAAAGTGACCTTTTCAGAAAAATAACAGAGGAGCAAGTATTTTTCTTTCAGAATGATTCTGAGTTATCAGCTATACATTTTAACTGGTGTTTAAAAGTGATTCATACTAATGCAATGTTGCAGTCCAAGAATAAAAGGTAAAGCCTCTACAAAATTCAAATAAAGGAAATGAAAGTTGTTGTGTTAAAGTTTAGTACTGGTTATTAAGAGCTTCAAGAAAGACATGAACTCATTTTGATTGTGCCTCAAACGGGATCGTGTGTTGATGATTAGTCAAGGACAGCAACCAAATGTGTTGTTCTTTCGTTTTGTTTTCTGTGAATTACAAGTGTCAATTAAGACATCGCTTGTAATTGGTCAAGCCATGATTAAATATAACAAATATGCAGGATGTTGATCATTTCCAGATTACTTAGTCAAGGCCTTAACAGAACAGTGAGGTAAGGTTTTTGTCTACAAGATGAGCACAAAATGCAGTTGGGGATCATAATGGAATGTTCAAATTTGAACTTAATACACATATGAAGTTTTGAATACAAAAAAAAGATCTTTCAGATTTTTAGTACCTGGAGAATACTCTCATATGAGTATTGGATTTTTCTTTTTTAAGGATAGTTTATAGCTCTATGATGTTTTCAGTTCTGTGATTTAAACTGAGGTGTTACGACTATCAAAAGGGTACAGAAATGCCAAAATGAAAGCTAGGTATATGAGTCAGATGAGTATAAACAAACACACAAATTCTTGTTGTTTCATCATAACTCTTGTATACTTTTAAAGGCATCTTTTGTTTTAGAAGTTAATACAAAATGTCACTGGTTATAGTCAAGATTCTGAAGGAAATGCTGGTAAGTATACAGTTTATCACCATTTCAAGCAAGTATGAGAGATTGAGCTCTGTCAGAAATTAAATACATGCTTTTGCTTTGGAAAATTTCCAAAAACCCATGATATTATTTTGCTTCAGAAGTGTGGGGTATTCACTGTTTGCTCTAGCTTGAGTCATATGGATAGAACGAATGACAGTACTTCATAGTTTCGAATGCTTTCAGAACACAGGAAATGCATTTTTTTTCAAAAATTTCCAATACCCACATGAGGGTTTGATCTCAAAGAATATAGAAGATTGATAATTTCCAATACCCACATGAGTTATCCATGAAAACGGTAGTATGACCACGAATGTGAAAGATTCTGTGATAGATCGAGCTTGGGAAAGAAGGAGATAGACTTCTTTTTTAGAAATTTCAAAATACCCACATGTGGGTTTATTTTCAAAATACAAAAAAATGGTGTTTTCTTTAATTTCGAGTACCCATTTCCAGGGTTGGTGTCAAAATGCAAAAAAAAAAATAGCTACAGAAATACCCACATAGAATCTGAAGAAAATGGTAAGAATATACAGTAAATGTGAGCTCTCAGATGTTAGTCGAAAGACAGAAGGAGGGTAATGTAGAACTATTGAAATCTTTTTAATACCCACAAACAGAAATGTTACTAAATTGACATAATGGAGATTTTATGTTATGGGTTGAACTTAAATTCAAAAAAATTGCTTTCTACAGTGCTCTTTTGGCACGGCCTGTACATGGCCAAAGGAATCATGAAGTAAAGATAGCTTTTAGAGTTTCTACAAAGCAAAGGAAATTACTAGTTCAAATTTTTAATTAAGTCTAAAGCCATGGACATAGCTTCCTCTTTAGCTTCCCAAGGCAGGGATTTGAGTTTCCAAGTGATGGCCGAGCTCTAACTGGTGAATAGAGCATTACAATGACAGAAGTGAGCACGAGAAGCACACAGAATGAAATGCAGAATGAAGAGACGGTAGAGTATATTAGCCACGGCTTTGAGGCTGAAATGTGCAGAATACAAAGCCATAAAGTCCAAGAGCACAAGCTTACCTCTGTACAATAATAACTAGAACACGAGTCTAAGCTTTCATGGAGTGGACAATGGAGGGCGAGCTCGAACTCATGGTAGCATGAGAAATCAAAGGAAGAAGTGAAAGTCAGAAACAAACTTATGCAGACCGCGCCCTTAGGGCTTTCTGAGGCTTGAAATAATGAAGTGAAAAGTTATTTCGCCATGAAAAGGACTTACCCACTGGAGATTCGGTCAACTAGAGATCAGAAGAGGATTTTTGTTCACACGGGTTCGAATCCAACATCATCATGTCGACAATTTTCTCTCAGACAGAATTTCTTTCCTTTCAAAAGTCACAAGTGTGATATGATGAGAATTAGGGTTCGCCCCTATTTTTGGTCAATGCCCTAATTCGAGCTTTGTGAAGTTTCCAAAATTTTCATTCAAATGCACATGTCGAATATCAAATGGTGGCTGAATCTATAGTGTCTTCCTTATGATTTATTTAAGCCTAAGTCTAAATCGATATTCATGTAAGGCCGAAGTTCTATGCTAGAGTGATGTCTTAAGACTTATTGTTTTGCCTTAGAGGTATGGGTTTATGTCTTAGGGTTTCATTTTAAATGAAGAGGCAATTAAGAGAAATTTATGAATGCCTTGTGCTTAATGCCTTTTTTAGGGTTTCTCATTTTAATTGGTTTTATGAGAAATCAATGAGAAGTGTGGATAAGAAGAGCATTGTATAGTATGCTTTTATGATTTTTTGGGAAAAAATCAATTATTGTAATGGAGGAATAAGGGTGATTATTTCTTTTTGCAAAAGATTTCCAATCTTTGAGTTGCAAAAATAGGCAAAATTGAAAAAATCTACATCTTGTAAAGCAGAAGCATAAAAGCGATGTTTTATAAACTGCTTTATGTTTTATTGCTATTTTTAGCAGATCTTTGATTGATTTTTCTTCTTGGTCGGATTCCAGACTTATCTTGGAGAGATAAGGTGTTTTGAACTTTAGCGAAGTTTGCCTATTTTTGGGAGGCTTAGCGGTGTAATCAAAAAGCCGCATAACTTTTTGTTTCATGATTTTAGAGTTTGTTTTGAGGCCTTTTTCCTTGAAACTTTTTAGAGAGAGAGCTCAGTTGAGGTTTGTTGAGGGATTTTTTGATAGATTTGATCTTTCAACTCTCTCCATTCTCGATAGTTCAAATCGGTTTCTTGTCCTGCACATTTAGGGGCTTGTAAAATTTACGATACTCGGTTTTGTGGTTGACCTCTTCCAGTTTAATAGAGTAATAGATTTTTCCTTCTTATTTTGTCCTCCAAGTTTTTATGTGTGTCAGTGTACTTGTGTTTTCAAATTGAAATCTTGCACTTTGCTATTATTATAGGTTGTGGTTAGATTATGTTTAGGGTTGCATGTTGTATTTGATTTCGGATCTTCATGCAAATCACTGATGGGATATGTGCCAATGAGATTGTGAGGATTTCTACAATAAAGAAGTGGTTATGAGTGGTTAGGTCTAAATTCTTATAAGTTTGGTGAATCATCTTTTTAGAAATAGGTTTTATGTTCAGTTATTCTTCATCCTTTTCCTCAGAAGTTGTTTTAGAATAGAATTCATCATTCAAAGAACCAGCTCACTTTGGAGATTCCTCTTTCATGTAGATCACCCACATCTAAAGGAGGTTTCCATGTTCTAGTAGTTTGTTGAATATTTCATTCAGCAAGGTGCAAAACTATTGATAACAGTTTTTAGCACGCCCGGTGGGACTCTGAAAATCAATTTCAGAGAAATTTTGATCCTTTAAGGTTGCTGTTTGGTGTATGCAGCAAGTTATTCAGCCTTTCAGAGGCCCTTTTCAATATACCTGGCGACTCCTTTCTCTGATTGTCAAGCAGATCCAGTGTGAACAGCGCACAAAAGAACACATACTGAAGGGTCGGGTGTTCCCTTCAGAATTATCAGCCTTTGGAGGCATAGTCATCAAACACCATGGCGACTCTGAGAATCCTTTTCTAGTTTCAAAAAGATCAAGTGCTGGTATGTTGTTAGAGATTCTAAGTTTTGCTCATTTTTAGCCTTTAGATGAATAAATATGTCAATATTTCATGGGCATGTATCATATCACCCGTCATATCATGAAGATACTGCTTACCCATCTCCATATCAGCCACATTCGCATAATCATGCTACTGTTTCCAATTCCATGGCTTTTCAAAGCCAACATGCGCAGTATAGTTGCCACCCACCCACCCCTGCTCATTATTCATCTTAGCCCTCCTATGTTAAAAATCAGTCCCAAGAGATAGAAGACTTGAGTTTTAGAGAAATAAGGCTGAACTATGAAAGGAAAATGAGTCAAATAGATCAGCAGGAGGAGATGGCAAGTATAAAAAGCACACTACTTGATTACATGAATCAGCTCGCGAAGATCAAGAAGCAGTATGAGTATAATCAACAGTAGGAGGAGTTGGCTTATCAAGCCTATCTTCATGATCAGGAGCTGGAGACCCAAAGAGCACAGTTTGAGGAGGATTTAGAGAGAGAAGCAACCACACAAACAAATCTTCTGCTTGCTCAGTATCAAATGCATGAAGCCCAAATAGCTCAAATTAGTTCTGAACATCCTATTCAAGAAGAGGTTCGTAAATTCAAGTTTCCAAGTTTTATGAAAATTGAGCCTCCTAACCTGACTAAAATCAAGATTCCTAGCTTTAGAGATTTTTCACCTTTGCAAGAATCTAGGTTAGAACTTTCTGAACCTGTGAGCATTCAAGACCTATCCATTAGGAAGCAACCTCCTTTCCTCTAGGAAACTCCAAAAATCCCACAAGTTTCCCAGACAGATAATTATGATTGTCCTGTCATTATTGAGGACAGACCCATTGACTCAGAAAATGACTCATCATTCACCATAAAGGAAGAAGCTACAAGAATAAATTTACTGCATATAGCTATGGAGGAATATCGGTTAGAACAACAAAATATTGAATGAGAGAAGTCTTCTACTGATGACTCCTTTCATGTTTTCACTAATGAGTTACCTTGTTTTGTGGAGGATGGAGACAACCTTTTAGAGAATCAACAACATACCAAGCAGGAAGTTTACGCTGATTGCTCCGTTTTTTCAGCAGAACCAAAGAAAGTCTCTAGTTGGGACAGCATTAAAAAAGACCTAGAACATCATGAGCCATTGCTGCAGGAGGTAGAGGAGGCCCTGTTTGAAGAACAACATATTCTAGATCGAAGAACAAGTGACAATTCTCAAGTTCTGCCTAATTTGTTCAATGGATTAGCGTTCCTTGTGGATAACGAAATAAGCATCCCTCAGATTACACCCGTACCAGCTCTAGAGCAATGGGAAGAGGTTCAAAGTTCTGATGTTTCGATACCTCAGAAGAGTTGCAGTGATGAAATAACAAATAGTCCTTTTCCACAAGAAGCTGAAAGTGAGAGGGAAGACGACATGTTTTGGGACGACCTCAAACCTTTTGTTTCAAACTTAGATGCCAAACACTCACCTTTTGAGGGAGAAGGTTTGGAGCAGCAGCTTGAGGAGACAACAGGGGTTGTCCAAACTTGAGGTGAAGATAACATGGTTATCAAATGCTAGAACCTCGATGAACCTGGTGCAAAAGCTCAAATAGAATGAGATCAGGCTGTGCATAAGCATGACACTGCTGTACAAGGTAATGGCCTTGATATCTTTACAAGTTTTCAAGAAAATAGTCAGGAGGACACCTCAAAGCCTATTACACATATAGAAGATAGTGATGGGACCCACGAAGACTTGTATGCTAATATAATTGATGAGTTTTGTGCAAAGTTGGATGATATGTTTTCAAATGATCCTCATCAGAAGGATGAGATTGAAGTAGTAAGTAACCAGCCAATAACTAGAGGGGCACGTTCTGGTTGCACCCTTTCGAGAGGCTGCCCCATCAGACATCTAGCTAGGGTTGTTGGCAAGAGCCAAAGGATTTCCATTGCACCTAAGGATGAGGTCGCAGTCAAGGAGCAGCAAGTTCCACTTATTCATTCTAGGAAAACTAGATGTATGCTGGCCTAGATTCACATGATCTACGCCTTTGATTGTAATTTACAAATTGCGGTATGACAATGTGTGGGGAGTGTCTTCATTTTTCATCTCTTAATGCAAATTTGTGAACATGCAAGGTACCCTCAGTTGATTAGGAGAGGCAGTTATTTTTTGAAACCTGTGAACGGTTTTGTTTAAGTACCTTTTAACTGGTTAGTGTAGGATAGAATAGTTGCTGCAAATAAGTGCGTTTTGCACATTTCTATTCAGTAGTTTTTCTTTCCCTAAGCACTGCTGCGCATTGTCCTGTTGGCCACCAGGGCCTGTTAGTTTTCCTTCAGTTTTTTTTCATTTTCTTGCTCTTTGTTTGGAGTGTTCTTTGTTCATGTTCGAGTTTCGAAGAGGCGAGAATTGACTCTAGCCTAATGGTGTTTTCAAAAGGCCAGCGATCTATGCTTAGCGGAAAGCATATAAAGAATTGCCAAATGTTACATATTTTTCGCCTCAACTCAAATGGAGGAGCTAGCTGATTGTTTTTCAACAATAAGTGGAATTGCAGATTGTTTTTAAATGTTGTTTCACATTACTTTGTGCATTGAGTAACAGTTATGCATTTTTTGAAGTTATGAATTTGCAGAGTGCCATTCAGATGTTGCAGTTTTAAAAGGAAATACAAAATTGAGTACATGTGCAAAATAGCATTTTAGATGCTTTTATTCATTTCAAAAAGAACTCATATTTTTACAAGGCTTCATTTGATTTCACAATCAGAATAGTGTTACAATATTGCTTAAAATGCATTTTCTTTTCAACTGAAAAGCAAAATTGAAATCAAAGATCCACACAAGCCGTGGATGTAACTATAACTGTTCCAATACATTTCTAATAGCACAATGCACTACTAAAGATGTGAAAGGAGAACATATAAGCAACAACATAGTCATCATTGCCTGATTATCGACGCTTGATGTTGAATGGTGCACCTCGGCATCTCGAGCTTCGTCAACCTGTAAGAGGAAAAGAGGGGTGTCAGTGGCTCCGACTATGATGTAACCTATATGATGCACCGACAATAGTACATCATACTATTAGCAATGCATCGAAACAATCAATCAATCAAATGCAGTATGAAGAAATTGAGCTCAAGGGAAGTAGGAACATCGCAGTCATCATGTTCCATTTTTATGTATATGCTTGTTTGTTTCCTTGTCTGCGGTGTATAGGTAGAGATTCATGGCCGAACATTATTCCAAAGAGACCAGAAGCATGTGTGGAGTAAAACGGGCTCCCACAAGGGTAGAGCTCGGCATGCTGCCCTATTTATTAAATGGGCTGATTTTAAAAGATACTTCATTATATACATCGAATGAAATGAAATACAACTGAAGAGTGAAACAAAGAATCCATCAAGTAACGAAACCAACTGTGCATTCATAATGATCAGGATTCTTTCTGAAGGCTACAGGTGAACAGTGAGTTTAGTTCACTTAAGGAATTTAACTGAGTACATTGAGAACAAAAATTGCTAAATGACTCCATTTTCTATGCTGATTGTAATCATATGTTATGTGAGTTTCAATTCATCAATCCTCTCTCGGATAGTGAACAGGCATACATTATGCCTTAATGGTTTGTTTTAATTTTCATTGTCAAAGAGAACAGATTTTAAGAGCAGTTTGTACAGTGAAATATAAAAATGCATGAAGAGTACCATGTTGCTCATGAGAACAAACGCAAATAGTACTTTTGAGTGCTGAAGGAGTTTCTAGTTCTAAGTTGACTGATAAAAAAAACACAGTATTATGAATATCAAGCAAGTAATCATAATGCAGATTCAAGGAGGAGTTCAAATGATTTAAGGGGACTCAAATTTTCTACCCAGAGAGTAGTTTTCAAATCCTACGGATGAGCTTCAAGAATGAAGAGTATCAATGTTCATGCAAATGTCTATGAGTAGAAAGCTTGTTGCTAAATGGATCATCTATCAATGCTTAAGGCAATATTGCATAGCAGGGATTGTTCTATTGTGTCTTCAAAAGAGTTACAAATGTCAAAGCAAGATATCATTTGTAACAGGTCAAGCCATGAAATGAATACAACAAATATACAGGAGTTTGATCATTTTCAGATTACTCAATTAAGATCTTGTCAGAGCAGTAAGGTAAAAGTTCTGTCATATCTTCAAGATGAGCAACAGAATACAGTTGAAGACCATAATGGAATGTGTGTTTTCGAGCTCAATACACATGTGAGATTTTAAGTTCAAGACAGTTTTTTCTTAGAATCTTGTGAGAGTCATACTGGTTTTCAATAGAAATAACAGATGAATAGTTTTCCTTCAAGATACTGAGTATCTACATGAGGGTTATTACTCAAATGAGAGTTCTATTATATTTCAGTATACCATGTCTGGTTTTGAACATGAATGAAGAAGCAGAATTAGCAATGGTGAGTAAAGCTCAGAAAATAACATAAGGACCTTTTTGATGCATAAGTATGGCACGGCCTGTATATGGCCATTAGTCGTGGAGCCAAGTTTCAGATTCAATAAATATAGTTCTCTTTTGAAATATCAAAATACCAACGTTAAGGTTTCCAATACAGTAGATATACAGATTGTTCACTATTTCCAAACATTCACGTGGGTGTTGTTATCTCAGCAATGAAATAGTTTGTTCTATCAACCCAGCTGAGTGCATTCGTGTGAATTAATAGGTATTGGTGGAACTTTATTCCCGGGTTAAGGTTCAGAATGTGAAACCATGGAACTTTACATTTCCAGTGAAGCCCATAAGAAGAGTTTTTAAGAAAATAACAGGAATAAATGCAATGAACTGATGGTCGAGTTCTGAAGAGAAATCAGAATAGAGACATTTTCTTCAAAATATACAAATCCATAGGTATCCACATGTGGGTTTCATTCAAAGGTACAAAATGTAATAATCTACAATACCCATTTTTAGTTTTACATTCAAAAAGCGGTATGATTACAAATGTGAAGATTTTTTTTGTGTTTGTTTGAAATACGAAGGAGGAAATGCAGTTATTAAAAGATTTCTATGACACCCATAAACAAATTTACTCTTAGGAAGACATATGAGGGGGTTTCTGTTACGGAGTCGGACTAAATTCAAAGAGAATACTTCCTACAGTGTGCATTTGGCACGGCCTAAACATTGCCAAAAATTCATGAGTAAGGAGGATATTTTTTAAATGTCTGAGGGGAAAATATCCGGTAAAGATGGCTTACCATCCAATGGTGTGGAGACTGCAATTGGCCGCGGCCAAGAGTTCCAGATAGAATCCAGAAGACAAGCTTTCGACCCCTTAAAAGACAGTCCAACTTTCAGTTGGGTCGAGCTCACAGAAACATAAATGTAAGCACAGGGAATGCAAGACAAAAGTGTTAGAAATCATGATTAGCTGCGGCCTCAAGCCATAAGAACAAGAATGTGAATCCATAGAAACAATGAGAAGATAGCTTACCCCTGTCATAGTGGAAGGAAGCAAAAAGACAAACAAGTGAGCTCTCTCATGGAGTCTCTCAACAGAGGCTGAGTTTGACCAAAGCATAGCAAAGCACAGGAGTATGTAAAGTCAGTGAAGTATGACAGGCCGCGCCCATAGAGATTGTTCTCACTTTAAAATGAAGTAGAAGAACTTCAATACAAAGCAAATAAGCTTATCAAGATGAAATTTTCAACTGTTAGAAGGAAAGGCCAAAGTCTCGAAGCACACGAAGCTCGAATTCAAGGTCCATCATGGCGGCATGCTTACTAGTAAAGCTCATTTTCCTCAACGGTGATCATTTGCAAAATGAATAATTTAGGGTTTTACCTTGTTTTTCCCATGCCCTAATTCGACCCAACACTATAATTCTCCAGAATATTCCCATTTATCAATAGGCATGTGGGTTAATTCGAGTTAGGGTTATTAAGCTTTGCATCATATTTAATTAAGTTTGAAGTTCAAAATATGTTTGGAGACCGAATTTCTTATGCCTAGGGTTGTGTCTAGGGACTTTAGGATTTGAGCTAAAATTATCTTATGCCTTAGGAAAAATGAGTTGGAGACTTGAGAATCTTAAGGTTATTGTTTTATGAGAATACAATGAGATAATATTTGTGAATACCCTATGACTTAGTGTTAATTATTCTTTAGGGTTTAATTTTGATTGATTTTAAAGAAATCAATGTGAAATTTTGATAAGAATATTGATATGTATTAATGTTTTATGATTTTTGAAGAAAATCAAATGGAGAAATAAGGAGATTTCTTTTTACAAAAGATTTTCAATCTTTAAATTGCTAAAATAGACAAATTGTAAAAATCTGCATCTTGTAAAGCAGAATCATAAAAGCGATATTCTATAAGTTGCTGTGATTTCATACTATTTGGCGAATTCTTGTTGACTTTCCTCTTGGTCAGATTCCAGACTTATCTTGGAGAGATAAGGTGTTTTTTGTGCTTTTAAAGTAGATTTAGCCTATTTTTAGAGGCTTGATAGGTTCATCATAAAAGCATTGTGCTTTTTTCTGCTTTTAAGCAGTTTTTTGAGTTTGTTTGAAGCCTTTTTTCCTTGAGCTTTTTTTGAGCTCGGATTAGGGTTTCCTTGAGAGTTCTTTTGATAGATTTAGTCTTTCAACTCTCCATTCTCAGTAGTTCAGATCAGAGTTTCTTGCCCTTACTCATTTTGGGGAGCTTGTAAACCTTTTGATACTCAGTTTGGTCAGATTGACACTCTTCCATTTTTAATAGAGCAGCAGATTTCTCCTTCTTATTTTCTGTCTCAAATTTTGTAATAGCGATCTGATATACTTGTGTTTTCAAATTGGAATCCTTTTATGTCTTGCTATTATAGGTTGTGTTTCAGAATTATATGTTTCAGGTTGCATGTTGTATTTGTTTTCCAGATCTTCATGCAAATCACTGATGGGATATGTGCCAATGAGATTGTGAGGATTACTGCAATAGACAAGTTGTTATGAGTGGTTAGGTCTGAATTCTATAAGTTTGGTGAATCATCTTTTAGAAATAGGTTTTATGTTCAGTTATTCTTCATCCCTTTCCTCATAAGTTGTTTTAGAATAGAATTCATCATTCGGAGAACCAGCTCACTCTGGAGATTCCTCTTTCACGTAGTCCTTACATGAAAGGTTCCATGTTTGATAGTTTATTTGAATATTGCATTCAACGAGGGTGCAAAGGCAATGATAAGAGTAACTTTGCTCTAAGTTGTGGATACAAAATACAAGAGAAGCCTTCTTTTATGAAAGGCGAGAAGGAGGAATAAGAAAAATGAAGCAATGTGGGATCATTCAACATCCAATGGAAGAGATGCCACTATCAAGATGTGAATGCAGGCTTGAGCATATTTTTGATGAATGTGCACCGTAGTAAATATTAGGTGGATTTTGAAAATCATGAAATGACTTGTAGGAGGGAGAAATGAATGAATTAAATGCCACTTGGCTCAATGCACAAGGACATGATAGAGGGTTAAATGCTTTGTTGGAAGGACAAACCCACTTGGAGATATTTTGAAACTTGGAGGAATATTCCCCTAAAGATGCCATGTTGAAAGAAAATAGAGATTTAATAAATCATTTAAATGTATTTTCATGTGCAAGTGGAAAAATCTAGAGGATTCAGGTGATTAGGATTAAATTAATCAGGATTTAATTAATTTAATAGGAGGTTAGTTGATGTGACAATTTGATTTATATTTTTGGATTGATTTAAATCAAAGTTGAGAGGAATACGATTTATATTTAATTAAATAAAGGTTTTGATTTATTTAATTAAAGAGGGAGATGATGTTAGATTAAATATAGATTGATTTAATTTAATATAATGACTTCAAAGATTAATTAAATGGATTATTTAATTAAATAGAGACTAGAGGGTTAATTAAATAAAATTGATTTATTTAATTAACAAGAGAGAATGACTTAATCAGATAAATAATGATTTATTTAATTAAGGGATGAAGGTTGATGATTAGCTAAGAAGATGATTTAAGTCAAAACGGTGTTAGTAATCAGGATCAAGTGTGTCGGTATATTTTCCATGTCTACACATACAATGATATGTAAATTTGACAAAAAAATATGCTACAATACCTCTCTCACCATTAGTCTACATAGCTCCCTCTATTTCTTCACACTCAACCATGTGAAACTAAACATCTAGGAAGAATACCATGACTAAAGAGAGAACCTACAAATCAAACCATATCCTTGTTTCGCACTAACATGTACTAAGCTGTGTAAAGTAAGATATACTTCACCATTCCCATATTGAAAGGGTATCAACATGTAACATTCAAATCAAATAAAAATATAGTAGCAATAGATGTAAAACTTTGATACAAAAGATAGATAAAACTAGCCAATCATTTCCACAACAAATGGAATATACCCAAAGACAAAAACTATTTCTTGTACCTGATGCAAGAGCATCCATGGTATAAGAGCAATCTTACATCACAAAAAAATGTTTATTTTAATTTTTATTAGGTTTGGTGGGCTAAAAATAGCAGGGTTATTATTTTTAGTAAGTTGACATTTGTGCATGAATGGACATGAAATCTTACACAGAGCTCTAGAATGGTGAAATAAATCCAATGGTGAAGAAATCACTTCAATACCCTTTGTCATTTGTGAGATATTAATATTTTTCTCTTAAAAATTACTTTGAAAATATTCAAATTTAATTTTGAGGCACTTAGAGGTTCTAGATGGGCCCAAAGAATGATAAAAAATAAAAATGATCCTAAAGGGAAATTGTGTGGCCCTACCACTCAACGAGATATTTCCAATGACAAAAATGATTTGTCAATCCGACGCTTGAGAAAAAAGTTATGGCTCTTGAAAGTTGGACTAAAATTTGGAAATTTCTTAAGGCTAGAAAAAGGGACAACTAGATTGGTTTGGAGCCAAAGTGGAAGTCACAGTTAATTGGAAAGTGGAAAAATTATATAAAGTGGTCTTGACTATAAAGAGATTCATTTTGGATGAGAAGATAGCTGATTTTTCCTACTTTTTCAACATAGAGAGGAGGTTGAGGATTCAATGGCCAATATTATTATTAACAAACTTGCATGTTTGATTTTCTACATGTATTTGCAACCAATTTGGTGTAGTAGAGTTCCGGTGACTAGATCAATGTAATTCATTTGATTACATATTTTTAATACATTTCATGAAGATATAATAAAAAATTTAGGTTATTGTTTCTATTTTTTTTATCTATGTAAGGTTGTGTTTGAGGGAGAGTTTCCCTCCATGAAGTTGTATCAAATTAGGATTTATTGAGTGAGTAAATAGATCACCAAATGTGAAGCAATTTACACTAGGACGTGTGGTCGTGGGTTTGTGAGACAAGTGATCAAAATGCCTCTGTGAAGAAATTGTGGTGGTGGAAGAAACATTGTAGTACCAGAAGACAGTTTTAGAGTGCTACAAAGACAAGTTTAGGCACTTCAAGAGGAGTTGTGTAGAGGAATAGATCTTAGAAGAGGAGACAAAACTGAAGAAGAAGAAGAAGCACAATTTTAAGGACAAATTAAACTAGAAGACCATGAACAAGTCAGATTATTGAAGGCTCTCTTTAAGATTGAAAAAAGGGAATGGATTGAAGTTTCTACATACTCTTGAAATCTCAATCTAGAAGAATTGATCGATTGGATCAATGACCTAGAAGAGTACTTTGAGTAAAAAGAGATAAAAGATCTTGAGAAGGTTAGATTTGCAAAGACCAAATTGAAAGGTCATACAAAAATTTGGTAGAAAGAAGTACAACTAGAAAGAAATAGAATAGGTAAAGAGAAAATCACTAGATGGGATTGAATGGTGGAGAAGTTAAAGAGATAGTTTATTCATGTTGATTATGAGTTAGATCTACTAAAAAGATGTAAGGTTTCAAGAAAGCTAGTAATTCTATCAAGGAGTTTAAACAAAATATTTTTCAAGGTCATAATCAGAACATGCCTTTCAAAGGTCAAAAGGGAAATGGTAGCCTACTATATAAATTGGTTGAAACCAAGTGTAGATGTCTAAATTTGGTATAATTTATCAAATTCATCCCCCTTTAGATCTTGTTTTGTTAATTAAGTAATGCTACTATTATTTAATTAATGGCTTTGAAATATGCCAAATCCTAAGGTATTTAATCAATAATACCTTGTCTCTTTAATCCTCAGCTTCCATCAATTGAATTAAATAAATATGTTATTTATTTAATCCCCTTTATGTCACATCCTCCATCATTTTTATCTTATACTAATCCTTCTTCTAATCTCATCATTAGGATGTGCACATGCCTAATCTTTGATTAGGAGGTGTCACATCCTCCAACTTTTGCAAGTTGGCCTCTAATCTCTCTTAGCCACCTAACCATCCTCTAATCCCTCACTAACTAGCCTAATCAACCTCTCAAGGAATTTTTAATTCCTTTTATCCTTCCAAGGAATATTAAATTCCTTTTCTCTTCCCCATGTCCTTTATGACATGTGTCCTTGGTCAACCCTATTAAAAGCTTTCTCCTTTTTGACAAGGCATCTCCCTTCCCCATGTGAATTTTTAATTCACTTTTTAATCCCCCAATGCATTTAAGGAATTTTAAATTCTTTCCCTCTTCCCCATGAGAATATTTGAGGAATTTTTAATTCCTCACATGTCCTCTCACCCACATGGGGACAAGTACCTCCTTTATGAGGAGATGTTGTCCAATCCCAAGGTACTTTGTACCCACCTCTATGTCATGTCCTTCTCCTTCCACCTCATGTCCACTTCACCTTTTA
>VDFB02011138.1:38660-55838 GCA_007258455.2 Sequoia sempervirens
TCTGAGGGGAAAATATCCGGTAAAGATGGCTTACCAGCCAATGGTGTGGAGACTGCATTTGGCCGCGACCAAGAGTTCCAGATAGAATCCAGAAAACAAGCTTTCAACCCCTTAAAAGATAGTCCAACTTTCAGTTGGGTCGAGCTCATAGAAACATAAATGTAAGCACATGGAATGCAAGACAAAAGTGTTAGAAATCATGATTAGCCGCAGCCTCAAGCCATAAGAACAAGAATGTGAATCCATAGAAACAATGAGCAGATAGCTTACCCCTATCATAGTGGAAGGAAGCAAAAATACAAACAAGTGAGCTCTCTCATGGAGTCTCTCAACAGAGGCTGAGTTCGACCAAAGCATAGCAAAGCACAGGAGTATGTAAAGTCAGTGAAGTATGACAGGCCGCGCCCATAGAGATTGTTCTCACTTTAAAATGAAGTAGAAGAACTTCAATACAAAGCAAATAAGCTTATCAAGATGAAATTTTCAACTGTCAGAAGGAAAGGCCGAAGTCTCGAAGCACACGAAGCTCGAATTCAAGGTCCATCATGGCGGCATGCTTACTAGTAAAGCTCATTTTCCTCAACGGTGATCATTTGCAAAATGAATAATTTAGGGTTTGACCTTGTTTTTCCCATGCCCTAATTCGACCCAACACTATAATTCTCCAGAATATTCCCATTTATCAATAGGCATGTGGGTTAATTCGAGTTAGGGTTATTAAGCTTTGCATCATATTTAATTAAGTTTGAAGTTCAAAATATGTTTGGAGACCAAATTTATTATGCCTAGGGTTGTGTCTAGGGACTTTAGGATTTGAGCTAAAATTATCTTATGCCTTAGGAAAAATGAGTTGGAGACTTGAGAATCTTAAGGTTATTGTTTTATGAGAAGATAATGAGATAATATTTGTGAATACCCTATGACTTAGGGTTAATTATTCTTTAGGGTTTAATTTTGATTGATTTTAAAGAAATCAATGTGAAATTTTGATAAGAATATTGATATGTATTAATGTTTTATGATTTTTGAGAAAATGTAATGGAGAAATAAGGAGATTTCTTTTTGCAAAAGATTTTCAATCTTTAAATTGCAAAAATAGAAAATTGTAAAAATCTCCATCTTGTAAAAGCAGAATCATAAAAGCGATATTCTATAAATTGCTTTATGTTTTCTTGCTATTTTAGTATTCTGTTGACTTTTCCTCTTGGTCGGATTTCCTCTATCCTAGAGAGATAAGGTTGTTTTTGATTTAAAGCAAGATTAGCCTATTTTAGAGGCTTGACAGGTAATCATAAAAGCATTATGTTTTTTTCTCGCTTTTAAAGCGCTTTGAGATTATTTGGAGCCTTTTTCCTTGACCTTTTTTCGAGCTCGGATTAGGGTTTTCTTGGAGTTCTTTTGATAGACTTAGTCTTTCAAGCTCCAATCTCAAAGAATTGAGATCGAGTTTTGCCCCTTACTCATTTTAGAGCTTGTAAACCTTTGATACTCAGTTTGACAAATTGACACTCTTCCAGTTTTAATAGAGCAACAGATTTCTCCTTCTTATTTTCTGTCTCAAATTTTGTAATGGCAATCTGATATACTTGTGTTTTCAAATTGGAATCCTTTTATGTCTTGCTGTTATAGGTTGTGTTTAGAATTACATGTTTCAGGTTGCATGTTGTATTTGTTTTCAGATCTTCATGCAAATCACTGATGGGATATGTGCCAATGAGATTGTGAGGATTACTGCAATAGAGAAGTTGTTATGAGTGGTTAGGTCTGAATTCTTATAAGTTTGGTGAATCATCTTTTAGAAATAGGTTTTATGTTCAGTTATTCTTCATCCCTTTCCTCAGAAGCTGTTTTAGAGAATAGAATTCATCATTCGGAGAACCAGCTCACTCTGGAGATTCCTCTTCAATAAGATCACCCACATCTGAAAGAGGTTTCCATGTTTTAGTACGCGAATAATCATTCAACAGTGTGCAAAATTATTGATAACACCTACCATTCAGCATAGCTCCCGGGCCCGTGGTAAATCCCCTAATAATGAAGATTCCACCCCTACTCCAATTGCATTCCCCTATTGGAACCCACGCCTGCTACTTTTGGTTCAGATGAATCAGAAAAATCAGATGAAGATGAGTCATGGAACCCCACCCCTACCAACTCTCCTATGAACTCCCCTGCTTGAGCAGAGGTCTTTGATGTCCCTACCACTCCCCCGATTTTAAACCCTAACCTCCAAAATTCCCCCAACCTTTGCATTATTTTGGATGGGACTCGTGCCGAACCTAGGGTGGGTTTCAACTTTAGTGCTTCTAGTGACCCCCTTTGCAAAAAAAATAATGAAATATCTAAGATGATTTATGTCTAGAATGATATTGTTAAGTGGTTGCTGGACCAATTGGTTATGGCCAAAGAGAGAATCTAGACGCTAGAAAGTAAAGTTTTACAATAGTAGGTCATATGGCTTGGTGAGGTGGAGGACAAAGCTCATTGGGATTTGATTACCTCTCTAGCCAAGTCTTTCGAGAAGTGGGCCAATTGGGAGAAGGAGTTGAAAGAGTTGAGAGCCATTTTTGGTATGACGAATGAGAAAAGGAATCTGCAAATAGAGATTGAATCTCTTCATAAGAATCAAGAGAAAACCACTCAATACTTTAGGGTTATCACTAACTACAACAAAGAGACCGTGAAGAACACCTCCTTCACCATTCAAATGTTTCAGGAGGAATTAAGGAAGAAACATGGTAAAAAGGTGGTTGATGATGGTAAGGATGATAGTCACACACAAAAGAAGAAAGGTAAAATGGTTGAAACTTTGACCCAGGACATCACGACGGATACTCTGGCTGTTCAGAAAGGCCCCTTGACTTTTGAAGAGAAGCTCCAATTCCTATTTTAGGAATGGAATACTATCAGTGGTCTCAATCTACTGTGAGACCTATAGGTGTCTGGTGGTCTTGTGTTGGTCTTTGTTCTGTGTGTTTTCTTTGTTTCCTTTGCTAGTCAGACTATTTTAAGTTTAAGTTTTTGTTCTAATTTTGGTTGGGTGTCTCACTCCTCATGAGCCCCTTGTTTTCCTCTATGGCTGTTATGGAATGGGTACTGGCCCTTCTAGTCTTATCTAATCAAAACATGAGGGCATCTGGTAAGCATGTCAAGATATCCCAACCTAATATAAAGGTCCCATGCAAACCACTTTCTACTAACAAAAATTTAGGATAGATAATAAGTGTAGTGATTTTTTTTTTCTGAGGTGGATAAGAATGAGAAAGGGATACCACATATGAATAATACAACTCATTTTAATGAGGGTCAACATTTGTAGTGTAGTCCCTATAATTATGATTGGTGTAATGGACCACAACAATATGACAAACATGTTGCTCAAGGGAAATAAATTATAGACAAAAAGCTAAGGTAACTCCATATCTCCTTTGAGTTGATAATGTACATTATCAAGATGCACCCATGTGGTGCGATATTTTTTATGCCTCTCATGATTCAAAAAATTGCATGTCTACCTTGAATATTAGAAAGGATGAAGAGATTCCTTATGAGGATGAGCATGTTGCATACCATTGTGAGGAAATAAGTCAACTAAATACATTCGAGTATGGATCCATGGAAGAAAATGATAATTTTTTTATCAAGAAGATGATAATCATGTTTTCCAATGACATGATCAAAGTATTGGTCCAAAATTGTATGAGCTATTAGTTCCTAATTTTGAATAGTTGATGAAAACCATGAGGAAACATTATAGGGGTGGTATGCCATCAGATAAAGATGAAAGAATTATTTCCGAGGTTGCAAGAATTCATTCCCAACATGGATATCAATTAAGAAATACGTAAGTTCCTTCAAACATAGTGATGAAATGCCAAGGGGAGGAAAACTTGGTTTAAGAAAAGACAAGCATAAATATAGGGTAAAATTTGAAAGTTCCAATCCTATTGACATGAAAAAAGAGAGTAAAGAACCACTATAATGACTTGAGCAATTAAAATAAATTACATCCGAGAGGAAATAAAAGGTGCAAAATATTCTAGTGTGGATAAGGTTCCTAAGGGATATAAATTAGTCACAAAGATGTAACCAAAGTAGTCCTAACCAATAGGAGAAGGATTTGAAAATAAAAAAGAGGAAGAAAGACATGAAAGGTAAGGATTTTGTGCCATGTGGATTAGTCATACCATATATTCCTAATGCTAGTTATGCCACTATTTTGCATGATTACACCTTTACCCAATTAGAGTGCTATTGATATGACAAAAATCATGAGCTAGATGTGAATATTAGTGCTAGTAGGGGAAAATATTAGGGTCCTTGAGCATAGGGAAAGGGGCTATCTTTTTTCACCACTATTAAATAAATTAACCAATTAGTTGCTAGTCCTAGTAATAATGAAAGTCTCTATTACAAGGAATAAACTATTGAAGTCTATCTAGTAAACTCTTTGTGGGTCATAAATCAAATGTTGACCTATTTTAAACCATATTGCTGATTAATAATTGGTTCGTTCATAATTATAAGTTGGATTAAAGTGTGTCAAGCAATGTCACACCCCTTATGATCATGAATTATTTATGTTTGAAGGTATCCAAATATTATGTCAAGTGTTCTAGAGAGGTGAATGTTGTTGGTGTTATGAGCAAGGTGTAGGCTCAATTATTTTCATATTCAAACAAGTCTTTCTTAATGTATATAATCATAGTTGACTGCCCAACCAAATGTCATATGTTTCTTTCTAGGAAATAGGTTGGCTCAATGTGTGGTGATATATAAATGCACCTATCTTATGCTACCATCCTGTTATAAGATGAAGAAGTCAAACTATATAAAGAAAAGTAAGTGTAGACAATTATTGAAGATAGGTAGAAGGTTGCTAATGAAGTGAATTACATTGATATGGGACTTGATCATTTAATATAAATGTAAATGATTTATGGACCATATTTTTTGATGGTGCATGTTCCAGGGATGGTTTGGAGCTAGAGTTATTCTTGTTTCACCCGATGATAAGCTTGTCAAATATGCATTTAAGATTTCATTCAAATGTACTAACAATATTATAGAGATGAGGCTTTATTTCTAGGATTTAATGTAGCTCATAGGAAATGGAATAAGTGCATAAGAATTAATAGAGACTCAAAGTTGATTACTCAATGAGTAAAACATGTCTATGTAGCCAAGGATGAAAAGTTGAAATTGTATAATAATGAAATATTGGATACCATTAAGTTATTTTTATTTTGTTGGTTTGGATTGGATTAGATTGATAGGTCAAAAAATGTTGCTATAGATGCCTTAGCTATTTAGGCATCCAAGTTTGACTTGATACAGATTCCTTCAGAATATCATTCCAACATAGAGGTCCTTAGAAGGCCTAGCATACCAAATACCATTAATGTTAACAAATCTATAGATTTCTTAAATGTTTGGATGAATTTGATAGCCAGTTGATTGATTGGAAGCCAATGGTTGAACTTGAAGATGGGAAAGATATGTTGTTGGGAAATAAAGTAGTATAGTTGAAAACTAATAAAATTCCCAAAGGCATATTAGAATTAGAAAGAATGTTTGATGTGAAATACTATTAAAAGAGCACAAATTAGTTGATTGATGAAAGAACCATTGAGGGTATAAATATCGGCATAGAAAATCAACCCAAGATGGCTTACATAGGTAAAAATTTGAAGCCTATTGATAACAAATATTTATATCATTTATTAAAATATATAGGAGGTGTTTTATCTAGTCATATAGAGAGATGAAAGCATATAAAGAAGCACCTTTTTAGAAAATGATTTAGCTTAGTGCAAATCCTTTCCACCAAAAGTAGAGACTTGTTGAGCCCACTCTTACCCACAATATGTTGAAAGAATTGATGAAATTAAAATAGGTGGCATCATAAAAACCAATATGACACTCATAATGGGTATCCAACCTCATTTTGTTTAGGAAGAAAAATGAGGGTATAAGATTATATGTGGACTTCATAAATCTAAATGTGAAGTTCCTTAAGGACAGTTGTCTCCTCCCCAATATGGATCACTTATTGCAAAAGGTTGGTAGATTTGAGATTTAATGTCCATGATGGATGAATTCTTAGGGTATAACTAGGTGGTGGTCAAGAATGTAGGGTCCACCTTCTAGTGAGACATGAATGCTATGTTATTAGGTCTCATTGATGAGATCATGGTGGTCTATCAAGATGCACTTACCACTTTCTCTAAGGATATAAAGGATCATTACAAGAACTTGGAGAAATTTTTAAAAGATACCTAGAATATGGGGTTGCTCTAAATCACCTCCAAAAAAATGAGGCAGAAGAGGGTAATCTCGTGGGACATATTGTGTCCAATAATGGAGTAAATATTGATATAGAAAGAGTCAAAGATATTAACCTTTTTCCTAGGCCTACCACTGTAAAAGGAGTGTATTATTTCTTAAGAAAAATCAACTTCTTGAAGAGATTCATACCAAAATTTACTGAAAAAGACTGAAGTGATCTTTGAGGTGTTGAAGAAAGAGAAACTATTCACATGGAGTGATAAAATTTCTAAATATTTTGTGGGAATCAAGGAAGATGCACTAGTCTTGGTAAGTTCAAATTATTCCAAACCCTTCTAATTTTTCTTATTTACTTCATATAATATTATTGCTATTGTGCTACTCCAAAATAACAAGGATGGTTATGAGTAGCCTATCATGTTATTTAGTAAGTATTTGCAAGGGGAAAATTGAAATATTCTATAATGGAAAAATATTCTTATGTATTGGTTAAAGTGGTAAAGTAATATAGGTAATATTCACATGATTGGAGAAAAAAAAGTAGCATATGTGCCACACAATGAAGGATATTCTTGCACAAAAAGAGGCCTTAAAAAAATATGTAGATGGATTAATAATTTAGCCAAAAATTTCAACATTAATGCGCAAACTTGATGAAGCTAGTGAGAGGCAAAGATTGTGGTGAGAGGATGAAAAGTCAAATCTATTCTATTAGTTGGAAAATTGTTGAAATTATCCATGAATAAAATTTAAACTCAATTTCCTAGGGGGCTCTATCTTGAAGGAGGCCATCTAGTGGTAGGAATCTTCATTAATTTTGTGCTCATTAATACATGTTTTAGGATGATAAATTATGGTGTTTACACATAGGATAGGGCTAGGCATAACATTTAAATTTTTTACAATGGTGTAAAGGGGTTGAATCAATTTCAAATTAGATGTGAGGTTAGGATATGAGATGGGGATGAATGAAGAGGAACACTTAGGAGCTCTGAACAAGGTCGTATAAAATATGATATGGATGGTTAGGGGTGACATGGGCTACACAAAAGAGGTAAAAAATAACACAAGGCACATGCACATGGGGTAACAAAAAAATGGAAACAAAAGTGTGAAGGAAGTGTTAGGGCATGAAAAAATTGAAATTATATGATAATTCCTCATCATCATAATTTCCTCTTCATTATCTTTCTCAACATTTTTATTTTCCTCATTTTGACCACCTAGGTAATTGATGTTCTATTCAATAAGATTCATTTAATCCTTTTTCTCAAGCATCATTAATATAATGACATCCAATTTTTAATGTTTCATTCTCTTGGTCATATTTGTGTAATAGATTAATGTAGTTGTGATGAGGGGGTCTTTCTAGACTGCCCAATCATGCAACCACAATTAGAAATGTCTACACAAGAAGAATAAGATTTGATTTTTTTTATTTACATAATTCAATAGCTAACGATTACAATAAATCAATTCAAATTACAATTTTATTAGAAGTACAATGAATTTTATTTAGAATAGAAATTCTTATTTTAATATCTGATATGTTAGAAGAATTCATGCTCAAAATTCCTGATTATGATCCCCAAATCTCAAAATAATCCAAATGCTTCCTCATCGCTTTTCTAAAAATTCTATTATCTCTCCCTTTTTGAATGCCACCCTTTTCTCCAACCTTTTCAAATGCTAAAAAAAGTGGAATCATTGTTATATCTCCATTGGGAAAGAAATTGAAACACTTGTAACCGAATTGTCTTGCCACATGCCACCTTTTAAAAGAATCCCAAAACATATGTTGGAGCTTCTTTGGGTGAAAAGAACCACCACTGATCGAGAGGTTCCTATTCTAGTAAGATTCTATCTCTTTGCTTCTATTGTTAGAGGTTTTGATAACATAAGGGACCAATACCTTTCGTTTCAAGTAAGGGGTTTTGAAATTATTGAGAACCAACACCTTTCGTTCCAAGTCGAGGGTTCTGACCCTATCAAAAACCAAGCACTAAATCCTCCATCAGAGGTGGAGGTTCCTTCCCCCTTAAAATATTTCAAAATGTGAGATAAATATTCATCGAGGATTTCACCCTTTGTGGGAACCAAACACTAAGCATTTGATTGAGCGCTCCTACTTTGATAGGAACTATGTGAAGTTTTCTTTTCCTTCATGTTGATGGTTTTGAGATCATTAAGAACCAAGAACCATTACCTAATGGAGGTTCATTCCTTTAAAAACCACATGATCAAAAGGGACTTTAGGAGAAAATGAAAAAACTTGAGCTTACACATTGATGGGAACCTATCAGCACCAAACCAAGAGCTAGCAACCTACTGGGGCTAGCGCAAGTTCTTGGTACCCCCATAACCTTCAATTGGTTCTTGGTGGTGACCAAACCTCCAATCGCCCTAACTTAGTCAAATTTCCACTAGTTTTCACCAAATTAAAATTGTAAGTACCTGTTAAGACCTTCTACAAGATGATATTTTTGAATTGGATAAAATTTATGTTAGAAGAAAAATATTTCCAAAAATAAACAAAATAAAAATAAAACCTATATATTTTTTGGTTGATGTACATGATTGTTTGTGAACCTAGATGCTTTTGCATTAGATACCTCAGGTAATTAAAATATTTCACAAGTTGGTAACTCATGAAAATTTGATGGTGCTTGGGTTGGTAATCTCATGCTTATTCTTTATCCAAATCTCTTCTTTATCCACTTGCTCTCCTCCTTCACCTCTTCTCCTCTCTTGGTATCCATCTTTAATGTGCAAGTCATCACTATTGTCCTACATTGTAAATCTAATTCATGGTTGTTATAAGAAAATTTAAGATGTATCCTATTTGAATCTTCATTTTCTTGATGAATACCTTCATCTTCATTCTTTTCTCCCTTTCTTTATGTACATGTTGCACAAAACCAATACTACTTCCTCTATTCCCAACTATAGTTTCTTCAATGTATCCTTCATATGACTACTCTCAATCTCTTTTTCAACCTTCATGAATTGATTTTATGCATTGCAAAAAATTATTGGAATACTATCCTTGACCTCCTTCTCTTTCTCCTTTAAATAACTCAAAACATACTCTTGTCCACCCTTCACAATGGTAATACATATTTATCCTATCATAGATAGCTTCCCTATCAAAATGCGAAGGTCTTCCTAACAACATAGGATAGACACTCATTGACATCACATTACATACAAATTAATCCTTATAAGATCTATTTTGAAAATTGATTAAACATTGCTCATTCACCACTAATTCATGTTCTTTTTGCGACCATGAAACATTATAAGGAATGGGATTTTTTCTCTTTTTAAAACCTAGCTTTTCCACCATTTCCTTAGAAAATAAGTTATCAATACTAACACTATCTACAATTACTTTACAAAACTTACCTCTAGACTTCCACACAGTCCAGAAAAGACATCTTCTATGAGATGGTCCATCTTCTTCTCCATTCGGTTTCACTAATATACTCTCTTCAACATTAGAGATTCTCCTTCCTTTTGGTTCTTTAACTTTTGGTGATGCCACACCTTCCTCTTCCTCTTGTGTTGGATATGATTTTTGGCCACACTTTGCTTACTATTCTCCTAGTGTATTTGTGGGCACTCATAAGCCCTATGTCTAACTTCTCCACATTGGAAAAGTTTTACTAGAGAGCCCTCACTACTACTACCATATCATCCTACAAAATATTCCCTTCCTCTTATTCCTTTATTTGATTCTTTACTCCATTTAGGTTTGGATTCTTCTTCATAGGACCATTTCCATTTATTATTACTTTCTTGTCCTCTTTCTATTATCACACTTCCTCTACCTTGAGAACCATTTTCCTATCTTTTGGATATATTCTCTTATGCTTTTAGAGCATATTGGTAGGACTCTTCAATTGTGGTAATCTTCAACATGATCATCTCATGTTGGATATTGAATCTTAACTCATTTATTTACCTAGCTACCTTCTCCCTATCTAACTAATATTGTCAAGATAATTTGATTACCATATTGTAAAACTCCTCTATGTAACCTCTTATACTCATATCTTTCTACTTCAAGTTATGTAGCTTTCTAAATAAATCTAGTTCATAGTATCTAGAGATAAATTTTTCTTTCATCATGGGCAACATTTGACTCCACCTAATTATCCTTGTTTCACCATTTGAAACTCTTTCTCTTTGCAATTCTCTCCTCCAAAGGGCAACATGTCTCTTGATTTTTGTCTATGCAAACTTTACTCTTTATGGGTCACATATTTCTTCCAATTCAAAGTACTCTTATAAATCACCTATATCCAATCTATCAATTCTTCAGGGTTCAATGTTCTAGAGAAATTAATAACTTCCATTTAATTACCCTTGCTAATTTTGACAAGAGCTCTCAAGAAACATTATTCCCCTACATCTACCGACTATTCACTTCCCTTGTCACATTCTTCAACTTCTTTTTCCTCATCATTGGTATGGTATTTAACATTTTCTTCATTTGACAACCAAATTCCTTAATTCATTTCTCATATCAACACAATTTTTTTTGAACATTTCCTCCATTATGGGATTTCTCCTTTTCGGGGGCATTTTACCTTTCCACAGTTCTGTAACTTACTTTTCTCAATCTCCAATGTCCCTCTCTACTCTCTCTATAATTGTAGGACTCCTCACTACCTAGAATAATTTCTAGAGCCCTAGGAACACTAATTACTTCCACCCTTTATAATTCATCAACACCTTTGCAACAATAATGCCTTGCTCTGATACCAATTAATGTAGTTGTATGAGGGGGTCTTTTTAGATCACCCAATCACACAACCACAATTAAAAATATCTACACAAGAATAAGATTTATTTATTTTAATTTGTAGCATTCAATATCTCACAATTACAATCAATCACTTCAAATTATAGTTTTATTAGAAGTACAACGATTTTATTCAAAAAATAGTCTTTATTTTAATGTTTGATCTTTTGGAAGAATTCATCCTCAAAATAACCAATTAGGAGCCCCAAATCCCAAAACAATCCAAATGCTTCCTCACTGCTTTTTTGCTAGTTTTGTTATCTCTCCCTTTTAAATGCCACCCCTTTTTCCAACCTTTTCCAATGCTCCATAAAGTGTAATAATTGTTATTATATCTTTGTTGAGAAAGAGGTTGAACTGCTTGTAACCAAATTGTCTTGTTACATGTCACCTTTTAAAAGACTCCCAAAATACATGTGAGAGCTTCTTCGGGCACTGAGAACCACTTATGATTGGGAGATTCCTATTCCACTAAGACTCCATGCGTTTGCCTCCATTTCAGAGGTTCTAGTAGCATTAGGAACCAACACCTTTGGTTTTGAGTTGGGGATTTTGATCCTATTGAGAACCAACACCTTTGGTTCCATGTTGGGGGTTTCAACCCTATTGGGAAAAAAGCACTAAATCCTCCATCAAAGGTAGAGGTTCTTGCCTTCTTAAAATATTCCAAAATATGACTTGAATCTTCATTAGGGATTTCACCCTTCGTGGGAACCAAACACTAAGCATTTGATTGGGGGTTCCTACTCCAATAGGAACTATGTGAAGTGTTCTTTTCCTTCATGTCATAGGTTTTGAGCTCATTAGGAACCAAGAGCTAGGATCCATTACTTGATGGAGGTTATCGCCTTTAAAAATTGTGCGATCAAAAGTTACTTTAGGAGAAAATAAAAAAAAATAGTGCTTACACATTGATTAGGAACTTGTCGGTGACAAACTAGGAACAAGAAACTTGTTGAAGCTATTTAATAATGGTATTGCAGGCTACTCGATTAACATCCCACATTATCTTAGAGATTTTTATTTGGTCATTACATAAGATATTTATGTAACACAATAAGGATATGTTGTATATTGATAAATATGTTTCTCTTTGAAAAATAAAAATAAACATGTATTGAATGAATACACCTTAAAATTTAGTAGGTGAGTACAAAATGTGGTTGAGTGGGAATCTTAATATGATTGGTCATTGATTTTAGATTGGATGTTCTTAACTAATATCTTTTAGAAGTCAATATCAATTAGTTATATTATAATGAAAAAAATATTTAAAAAATAGGCACATAATTTTTATAGAATAATTGATATATGACATATTTTTTTTTGATATATATAATGAATAATACACTTCTATATAAAAAATAAAGATATAATAAATGACACATTTTTTTGATAAATTTATATTTAAATTACCATTGATAAAATATAAATATATATTCAAACAAAATGAATAAAAAGAATCACAACTCAAAAATCCAAAGGAAATGACAATCCACAAGAAGCAATAATCATGACACCCAATAGAAAGGTGTATAGCTCACTGTCTTATAGACCTAATGGGTATGAAAAGAGGATTAAGATATAGGTATTTAAAGTGATTATTGGAGGAGCTCAAACAAATTTTTACTTTAATCAAAACAATAAATGGAGCGGCAGTGGATTGATTTTGGAATTGGACCAGGCACAACGACGTGCACCAACTTATCTATAAATCAACATTTTGCTGCTGATCACTGGAAAATACTACCAAATAGATTGATTTTACAACATTACATCACATCAAACTAAAATATGAATGAGATTTGATTTGATTTGGTTTGGGCGAATGATGTACCTTGTTGTTAGAATGTGTAAGTAACTTATGTACCTCATGCCATCTCCAATCAACCAAGCGTCGTCCATTCCTGCATCCACGCTGCTTAGTGCCACCTATAGCAGTCCTCGCCTCTTCTCTCTCACATGTCTTATAAATTTCAAGATAACACTCTGCTACAATATCTAGTGAATTTATTGTGCATTTATCTATAAAGCTAATGCACTCCAATTCACTCCTCTGTTTTCTGGTTTGTTTTTCTGCTATGTTTTATGCTTTTAAACATGGTATCACAATAGGTTCAAGAAGATTGGGAGGGAAGGTTTCTAAAGTTGCAGAAGTGTTTGAAGCCATGTAAGTATATTGCTACTGCATTGAAGGAGATCGTTGAAATTGTCAAAGTTGCTGCTAAAGCCATACTGTATATGACATGTTATGTTTTTGTAAGGGTATCATGAATGAAAGAAAAAATCATTGTTCAAAAGCTTGATTGTGTGTGAAGAAATTGATATGAAGATATTAAGTGAAAGATGCAGAAGAAAGTTCATAAAGAAAGTTGAGGAAGTAAATGGCAGATCGAAGAAGAAACATGTCATCGTCCAACGATAATCGAGGTTTGCTATTCACATTATTTTGATATGTAGTGTTTAACGGATTCTGCCGAATTTTAAACAAGCAACAGACATATTGAAGAGTTTGTGTAAGAAGGATCAATGTACAAGCCACCAAGGAAATGTGAAATTGCAAGAAGATCTGAAGATCAGTGTGAAATTGTTGTAGTTGGTTGCTTGTAAGTCCAAGTCTGATCACAGTTTTTCAAGGAAGCCACTGTAGAATTAGAGGATCATAAATTTTCCTTGAAGACAGACAAGAGATAATTGTAGCAAACCACTTTGTAGATATGGCATCCACCAATATCACCCAGCCTGAGATTCCGCTAGTCACCAGTAAGAACTACGATTTTTGGTCAATAAAGGTGAAAAAAATATTTTGGATTTGGTAGAAAATGGTTTTGTAGAACCACAAGATCAGGCAGAAAAAGATCAACTCAAAAGAGCCCCGTTTTTTATTCAGCAAGCAATGGATGATTCGGTATTTTTGAGGGTTGCTGTAATAACCAGGTCCAAACAAAGCTTGGGAGGCATTAGAAACCACTTATCAAGGTATGACCAAAGTAAAAGAAGCTAAGTTACAAAGCTTCAGAAGAATTTTTGAAAAATCTTCATATGAGTGGATCTGAATTTGTAGATCATTTCTTTACTGAAGTAATGAATATTGTGAATCAAACGAGGATGCATGGGAGAACATAAACGATCAAACAATGGTAAAATTTAGGTTATTAGAAGTTTACCCAGTAAATTTGATGCAATTGTTTTTTTCATTGAAGAATCAAAAGATTTAGCTGAACTATCTATAGATGAACTATTGGGATCCTTATTATCTTATGAATCCAGAATGAACAAGAATAACAACTATTCTTCAAAGAATGCTTTCAGATCTCAGGTATTATCTAATAGAGAAAGAGGAAGAGGCATAGATAGATGTATGAGTCCAAATCAAGGAGAAAGAGGAAGAGCCATAGAACAAGAATAACAATTGTTCTTTGTTAATAATAGGTTACATAAGAGTCCAATCCTTTATGGAAAGGGCTCTAAGCTAGCACCTCGGTTTGTGGGTCCCTTTGAGATTTTAGAGAGGATAGGTCCGATTGCTTATTGTCTAGCCTTGCTACCTAGCCTATCACATATCTATGATGTATTCATGTTTCAGTTTTGTCGCATTATGTGCATGACCCATCTCATGTTTTGGATTGGAATGCCTTATAGGTGGAGTTAGACGGCCAATTGGCATTGGAGCCCATTCGTATATTGGTTCGTTGAACGTTGGCTCTTTGAGGGCGAGAGCTGGACCAAGTCAGGGTCCAGTGGGACAAATATGATGAGGTTGCCGCTACCTGGTAGGATGCATCACAGATGAAGAAATTGTACTCTCACTTCTTTGGGGAATTCTAGGAGGAAGTCCAACCCTAGGGGGGAGGATTTGAGACCCATCTTTTCTATACTAGGGATTATATGATTCATATTGTTTTGTTTGATCTGTACGAGCAATTTTGACTTTGGATACTCGATAACATGGATTCTATACTTGACATACTAATGCTATCAGAGATATATTCCATTTATACATGTATGTTGATCTTCACTGATACATTTCCTTGTGGTGTTATGTTGATAATGGTACTAATATGATGATTTTGGTTATCTTTATCTTATGAGCATTTGTTAAAAGGCATTAATCTGATGATTTTGTTATCTTTATCTTATGAGCATATGTTAAATGGTATTAATCTGTTGATTTTGTTATCTTTATCTTATGATTATGTTAATATGATTGACGAGCTTGCAGATACCGAATGAAGCTTAATTGTGATTTGTTTGTTGAAATTGGTTTTGTTAATAATATGACACTTATGCCATGAGGAGAATAAATGTGATGAATTGCTTAGTTCTATAAATGTTCTTACATGGATACTGTGATGTTTCTTCATGACTTGTTTATCATGATGTTGGACTAACGTTATAGTTGAGTGTGTAGGTTAGCCGTGACTAGTGGATTTGGGAAAAAACCAAAGTGGCATGTGTTGTGATGGTTTGGGGTGTGTCATTATGTGTTGGGTTAGTAGGCATATTTTATTTACTGTCCAGTGCCATGCTTAGTGCCATGGTTGTGGTAACATCTTAGACCCAAGTCCTAGGGAGATTTAAGGTGTTTTAGTTGGGTTTGTGGTATTTCCTTGACCCTAGGTCATTAGGATAAGTCTTTGGGGAAAATTTATGAGTTTAAAAATTAATTTCAAAATCTTGAGGTCTTTTTTTTAAAGTACTTTTGATTAGTGATGAAAATTCAAAAAAAGGAATTTTTTGTCATTCAAAAGCCTTGTCACCAGAGAAAGGGAGGGTTGTCTTATGGAAAAGGCAACACATGTCATTGATATAGATGATGATAGGTGACTAAGGCCCCCAAGAGAGTTTTTGGGTCTTAATTTTTTTTTTACCTTGGCCTGAGAGGGGATTATCATCTTTATCTCATGCCAGTTTGGGGGTGGTCAAAAAAGAGAAAAAAACAAGAGGCTGGGAAAGGAGAATTGGCAGAAAGAGTGCTACTATTTTGTGTCTTCTACAACCAGTTTGAAGGTTCCACAGGTCAGTCCTCAACTCCTCTTGTAGTAAGCTTTTGGTGAATTATGTTTATATTGCTAAAAGGTTTTGTGTGTTGTTGAGACTAGAAGGTTTTGTGTGTTGTTGTGACTAGAGGGTTTTGTGTGTTGTTGTGTCTGTTAGAATGAGTTTGTTTGACATGTTGAACGGATCTTCAAAATTCATTGAAGGTACATTTTGTGTGGGTAATTGAGTGGGTGAGATGTCCAAGGGTAGGGAGTTGTGACATGGGTATGAGTACCCTGGTTAAAAGCTTGGGAACAATGAAGAAATTGAATATTTGTATGTAAAATGAAGTATGGAGGAATTGGGGTGTGGAAAGGAGGTTAGAAATGTGAAGCAGGGTGGTTGTTTTGGGTATGTTTTAAGTTGTTAAGAGGCTATAAAAGCTCAAAATTTTGTGCTTCCCCTCTCCTTGTAGATGTCCCCACTCCCCCTATTTTGGGCTCATGAAGATGGGTCCTAAGTTTAGTGTGTTGAGTGGTGTTGAAAATCGGGTCACATAAGTCAAGCTTTAACGAGAACTTAGCAATTATAAATTTCACACCAAAAAAGAGGGCTAATATAACATTATTATTGTTGTAAATAGAAGTTAATATTAAAATTAATGTTTACAAGGAAAAGAAATATGAATATAGATATTTACCTAGAAAAGAACATTACTAACTTGGTGTTAAGTAAATATCATTTTTAGTAATATCACAGTAAATTAATTTTAATATTAATGTTACAAAGAAGATGAACACTAATATTATTATAAGAAAAAAATAATAATAATGACAGTAGTATTAACCTTGTTAAGGTTAGAAAATTATAATGTCTTAGGACAATTGATTAAAGGTGAGGGTAATTTCCAAAATAAATTTTTTAACTTAACCATTAAGGTTAATCTCAACATTAGTAATATTAAAGATCAATATTAATATCATTAATAATTTATTTGTTAATTCTAAATTTAATAATAAATTCAATATTCATTATTAAAATTACTGGTAACATTAATATTAAGGGTTAGTATTAATATTAGTGACAATAATATAACAAGATAA
>VDFB02011139.1:0-21883 GCA_007258455.2 Sequoia sempervirens
TCTTAGGTACTTTCTTCGCATGTCAAAGAAATTCAAATATATTTTCTAATTTGATCATCCGGGTTCTCGTGATACTTCAGTATTTGTAGCAAAACCCACGTCTTTTTTTTTTTTTGAGAAAATCGCCCCGTAGCCTTCATTCTGAAGCTCTGTGCTTTTTTCCGAGAATCTCTTTGCATGTGGGCCTGAAACACATTTTTTCGAGAATCCAGCTATCTGGGTTTGTTCAGAATTCCGTTCTGCACAAAACCCATGTTCTAGAAAAAACTTCGAAAATTTCTTTTGTCTTAGGCTATTTTAGAAGTTTTCAGAAAGTTCTTCAAGTATATTCGACTTTACAGTCAAAAGTTCTCATTTTCAAAATGCAGTTCAATCTCATTGATTACAAGGCCAAATCGGCTCTTGCACATAACTTTGTCAAAACTTCAGATACAGACCTAAATCATGTTTATCCAGTGGTTAATCTGAGCAGTCTGGAGGGGGTTAGCAGCAATTCGTTGAAGAATCTTGAACGTTCCGGATTGCTAGCAGCAGCATCCATTCCTGTTACTACTTTCGATCTCGAATTCATTCTTGCTTGCATCAAGCATTATGACTCGTCTTCACGACAAATCAGATCAGTTGACGGGAGGGTTGTTTGCAGTCTCAAACCAAAGGACATAGAAAAATGTTTTGGTATTCCTCCGCGTTCAGATAACTTTACTGTGGTTCTTGAGGCCTGTGAGAAGATATGGGATGGAGATCAGCAACGTTCACAGAGAAAAGTGGCTCAGAAATGGCTGAAAGTTCAGAAGACTAACATGCCTAAGAAGGTTGGTCATGGTGAATTCAAGGACGAGGTTGCTGTTTTGATAACTTTGCTCAATCGAGTTACGGGTCAACAGGATGCTAGCACTTTCCGTTCATGGATGTTCTATCTTATTTCTAGGATTCTTGATGGCACAGAACGTTTTGACTGGGTTATGTTGATTAGTGATTGCTTACATCAGCAGATTACTAATTTTCTCAAGTTTCATGAGTTTCATATGATATCATACTTAGTCTACTTGGTTGCATTCCAAGGTAGCTACAGGCTTCTAAAAACTAATGGCACTCTCAGTGTTCAGCGTGTTCAGGAGTATTATCTTCAATTAGAATTCTCTACATCTGAACAAGACTTCCGAGCAGTGACTGATCACTTTTCTATGAAGGCAGTTCGAGATCTTGACAACGAGATGCACATTCGTATTTCTACCGAGGCGAAATCAGCAATGGAGACTTGGGCGGATTGGTTTATTCAATTCCCTACTTTCACATACATCCGAGTTTATGGATATGTTGGAGAACCCCTGATGTTGCCGAGGTATCCTTCAGACAAAATTATCTTCATGGAGTTTCTTAGGCAGATGCAACATGTTCATTTCTTTCTTCGTAGTCGTCATAAGACTGCGGCTAATTTTCCATTTACATTGGGAATTTTCACATGCAATGCGGTGACAGATGCCAGGCTTATGTCTACCAAGATAGAAAGGTTCAAGTTCAAAACTCATACTGAGAGGCATTCTTATGATCCTTTGGGTCATTATGCAGACAGGTTAGAGCGAGGGATTGCACATAAGTCAGCACTTGAAGATTTTTGGGCTAATTGTGAAGATGAATTCGAGGTTCGTCGTCGTCACTATTGTAGACTCACTATCGGTCAGCTCTCTGATTACTTATCAGAAGATGTTGATGGTCTATCGGATGATGATGGAGAAGTTCTTCTCAATTCATATGTCAGAGATCAGATTGCTCGACAGCCACTTCGTTCACCAGATTGGTACGCCAAGGAGAATACTTCTATTGAGGAGATTTCTAAATCAGTTATCAAAACCAGCAAATTGTTCTTGGAGAGTAAGCGGAAACGAAAGTCAGTTCCTGTAGCAGAGCCACCAAAGGATTTTTCTTCATTGCCTTCTACTTCTAGGTCAAGACCTCGAGTCAAGGCTATTGTGATACCTCCTGAAGGGGTTAGACTCAGTGGAAACACAGGAAAGAGAGCTACTGGTAAGAGGAAGCAGAAACAAGTTGAGAATGTTCCTGAGATTCCAGTAGAGACAGTTATTCAGGCTGAGCCTCACGTTTCACCTCCTAGTTCACCTCACGTGCAACCTATTGACATAGATTCGGAGCCTGAGATACCAATTCGAGTTGGGTCAGAGACCACTGAACCGCCATAGGTGGATACATCTGGGACAGTCTCTCCTCGGATTGATGATATTGTTCAGTCTTGTTGGCTCGAGAGGTCTTTGGGAAGACAGAGGCGAGAACCTTTGTATAACCTTGATTTATCTGAGTTCGGAGAGCCTTATCAGAGAAGGTCGAACAAGAAGATTAAGAAACAGGTGCATATTGAAAAGACTCCAGAATCAGAGATTGTTATCGAGTTGCTGTTCCTCCAGAGGGTAAGAGCCTAGATGAGGTCGAAGTTGGTGACTTTACATTTACTAAGGCAAATCTTGGCAGGACCACTCGAGAGACAGACGTGACTCTTCTTAAGATTGTTACCAATAATCTTGAAGAACGTATCACGAAGGATGGAGAGGACAAGGCACTGCTTAAGGCTGAAAATGGTCAACTTCGTCAATATATTTCTGATCTTGTTCATGGAAATTCAAATAGAGCACCTGTTCTTCCTCAGCATACACCTGCAGAACAACGAAAACTGGATCAGTTAGTCAGTCATGGCAGACTTTTGGATAACTGGATTGAAAGTTTAGTTGCTACAGGTCAACGTCTTCTTGCAGATTTGTATCAGTTGAGGAGTGATGCACATAGACTCCGTCAGGGTATTCAGTTGCTTGAGGTTTCAGTTGCAGAGAGTTCAGCCAAGGATCGTGTTCTTGTATCTCAGTTGTCTGTTGCATACGATGCCTTGGAGATTGATGAAGATCAAGAGAAAGTTTTTACTTGGAGAGAGCAGCACCTTCTCAAAATGGAAATATGTGAGAAGATCTCTACCAAGTTGTTTTCACTGAAAGATGATGTAGTTGGAGTACTTGCACTTGTCAGTGGTTTTGTTGTTCAGATTCCGTGCCACTATCTTCTTGAAGACGGCATGTACATTGAATTGGATAAAGTGCAAGCTGAGTTCGAGAGATTGATTCGAGATAGCCTTGAAGGAGAACCTATGGTGGCTAAGCTGGAAAATGTTTCAATTATTGCAGCCAGTTTCAGAAAGGCGACTCAAGATGTTAAAGATGGCATGCATACAGTAAAAGAAGGCGACAAAGAATTGAAGAGACAGATTATCGCTTTAGACAGTATCAAAGTGCCAGATGACAGAGAAATTGATGAGTTCTTGGTCGAAGTGTTAGACCGAGATGACATGGAGTGATCTACCAGTTGGAACCTGCAGTTGGTTTCGAGGGTTGAGTCATGAGCAGCAGTTAACTTGACTTTCAGTCTTGAGTTTACTGGCTGACTTCACACATGCTTATCTCATCCTTGGAATTATCATCATAGGAGTTAGGGTTAGGGTTTCCAGTTAACTGAAGGTAGTGGCCAGTTAACTTTGCTTTAAATAAGGACGTGCATGCTTGCACATTGTCCATTTAGGTTAAATGTATCGGTTAACTGATGGTAGTTTTCCAATTAACTGTATAGTTTACTTCATTAGGGTTTAGTAATAAATCTTGCATGCATTGCAAGACTGTAGTTGACTCAAGGTGATTTTAGGGTTCCCTACACCTTGATGTATATAAATAAGAGCTTTTGCTCATTTGTAATTAACTTTTGCTTGGGAGAGAAATATATGCTGCGCCTACCTTGCCCTCAATATTGCTCTTTTGGTATTTGTTCATGCGTCTTTACTATTATGATCAATTGTTATGCCACATAGGGTTTCATGTGATTGTAATGGTGAATTCTTTCCATAGTTTAGATAAATCTGTTTTGTGCTTAATAAACTTGTTCAGATTGAGATGATAGTTGTGCCACCTTGCCTTCAAGTAGAGAATCTGAGCTTGGTTATCGTATGTTGTTGTGAACAATAGACTTGTTCGGATTGAGCTGATAGATGTGCCACCTTGCCTTCAAGTAGAGAATCCGTATTCAGTTTATCGTGTGATGTTGTTGCCAATAAACTTGTCTAGATTGAGCTAATAGATGCGCCACCTTGCCTTCAAGTTGAGAATCTATACTCGTTTATCGTTTGATAGTCAAACCTTGCTCCGTTTCCTCATGCTCTGTTTTCTTGAGGAGACTGGATAGAATTTAAGTAATTAAGTTTAGTTATAGTTAGTAGATTTGCAAAACCAGAAAATACTCAGCTGCAACATATATAGTTTTCAAGAAAGCCTTGTACCTCTACAGCTGAAACAAAAAGACAGGATATAGTTTAGTTTATTTCCATTTGCAAGTACTTTTGTAAAGCACAACGAGGGAGCTTCCCCTCCTAATTTGAAGAGCACTCATTACGTAGTGTGCATAGGCTGTTCGTATCAACTCTTACTCCAGAGGTGCTAGTTGTTACGCCAACAATCCTTCACCACCCTCAAAATGCGCCCTCATCCTCAGCTGGCTGGCAGATGAAAAAAAATTCTAAGGCATGGAGTTTATCCACCTCCACATGTGAAATGCGCCCTCTTCAAAGTCAAGGTGTTAGAAAATTTTAAGTAAAGGCATTCGTCCTCCAGCACATGCTAAATGCGCCCACCTCAAGGAGAAAGTTTAAAAGTTTCTAAGTATGGACTTAAGTCCTCCACTATCAAAATGCGCCCATGCTTGATAAAGTCAAAGAGGTCAAGGCGTTTATCCTCCTCCATGTGTGAAATGCGCCCATCTCAGGTGCAAGGTAAAGATGAAAGTAAAGGTGATTATAAAATTACTAAGGCATGCAAATTTGAAACTCAACCTATCAAATGCGCCTTAGACTGGACAAGAAGTTGCTAAGGCGTTGAAATTTGAAGTAGATGCCTTCAAATGCACCTTGCTTTGCATGGAGAGTTCAAGAAATATTCAAGGCGTGGAAATTTGAAGCCCCCCCCTTTGAATGCGCCTTTGACTAGAGAAAAACTTGGAATATTCGAAAGCATGCATGAAGTGGGCCCCATCCCATACGCCTTGACTTGTGAAGGAAGTGTTCTACATTTGAAGTTTGACCCCATGCATGCGCCTTAGCTATTTAAGGTGGCCTTGAGGAATCTTTAAGTCATTCAAAATTTGAAGTGGGTCCCTTTGATGTACGCCTTGACTTATGGAGAGCTAGAGAAAAGTTAAGTATAGAAAACTTGAAGCTCTACCCCTCATGTGCACCTACCTCAAGGAGTTGATAAGAAACTTTCTAAGTGTCACAAAATGGATGTAGAGGGGGTGAAATGCGCCCACCTTGTAGAGGGAACTCAAGAAATTTCTAAGGCATTAAAAAAAATCAAAGCTTCAGCACTCATATGCGCCCAAGTAAGAAAAGAGTAATATGTGGGCTAGGAAATTTTCTAAAGTAAGGAATTGGAAGTGCAGAGGGCTAAATGCGCCTAACTAGAGCAAGTGATTAGAAGATATTCAAGTATGACAAAATGAAAGTCTAAAGGGTGAAATATGCTTGGAGTTGGTGAAAATTTGTTTAAATGTTGAAAATGAAACCCCAGACCCTCACATGCGCCTGAAGAAAATAAAGAAGAAATTAAGGCTAGAAAATTTTCTAAGGCACAAAATGGTAGTTGATACATGAAAATGCGCCCAGTTTGAAAGTGACTTGAAAATTTTCAAAGTTGAGCAAGAAAATACGCCCAGAGATGAAGAATTGGAATAAATTTGGTGAAAATTATTTTTCTAAGGTTTTAAAAAATTCAAAAAATTAAATGAACCCTTCGTTTGTAGACCCATGCATTCATCACATTTTGAAGGGAATTTTCTTCTGGGTATTGAAGATCTTCGACAAGGAATGGATTTTAAAGTCTTTTGCACTTCGCCAAGGCTTTCAAGATGGAGATTTTGATCGGCACTTGAAATAATGAATTTTCCTAGGGAAAATTTAAAAAATTTCTAAGGCAAGGAACAAAATGAGTTAAAAATGCCTTGGCGGATGAATTTGAAGTTGGGCGCCTAGATAATTTTTGATCAAATTCCTGATGAGAACATTTTGCTTGAGCCAGAGTTGGATGAAATGTCAGAGTGAACGCCTCAGCTGGAAAAGTGAAGAAGATGCAATTGAAGCTGGCACTTTCAAAAGATGATTTTAAAAGTGCATCTCTTAAATACGCCCTTGGGGAAGTTGAAAATTTGTCTAAGGCATTGAAATATGATGTACAGGTGTTAAATGCCCCAGCCTACAGATCATGAAGAAAGCAAAGTTGGCTGGAGAAAAACGATGAACCCTGTCAAGAGTTAAAGCATGAAAATCAGGTAAGTAAGGTGAGTTTATATTATGAAGTGTTTTGATGCTCTTCTCCTTGCTTGTTTTGCAGGAGGAACGTTGAGACCAAGCGGTGATGACTTGAAGTGATGAAGCAAATAGTCCAAGATGATAGAATCATAAAGCAAGTACTGGGAAGAAATGGCTAAGTATTGGAATTTCTCCTCAAAGACCCAATATGCACCAAACGCAGTCAGGCGAATGGCAAGCGTGAATCCAAGACAAGAGAATCTTCAAAGTTCGGAATGAAGGAAAAGATGAAGGCTCAGGCGTTGTCAAAGAGGTTAAAAAGTTACAGCCTTGAAGTTTCAGATCGAGAGCGTGCCTGCCATACTAGTTCAAGAAGTTAAAATAGTGTGAACGCGTTTCAAAACAAGAATCTTCTAGAAGATGGTGGCCATTAATTGCTCATTTATTACCCCTCTTCTTTGTGGTGGTTTTTAGGGTGAATCCTGTTTAGGGCTGAGGTGGCTCGATCTAAGCCATCCAGCCGATTGTAATCTGAGTCATCCATTGGACTTGGCCAGCTATATAAAGGGGCATCCCCCCTCATTTGTACCTTAGCAGAGTAGACATTAGATCAGACTAGAGAGTAGACATTTTTCTATAGCTTAGAAAGACAGTTAGAGTTAGAATAGTTTCATTGCATTGTTTGAAGAAGGAAAATTCTTCCTTTGAGAATTTTGTAAGGAATTGTTACGAAGACTATCATAATAAAAGAGTTTCATTGATTGGTGAATTTGTCTTTGTTATGAGCAGTTAGTGAGGTTTCTTCACCCTTCGACTTCAAGTAGGATATAAGTTAGAGTTATTCTCATTTTCATGCAAGTAGTTAATTATGGGTGGTTGTGTTTGATTTAAGTGAGCTTCATTAATCCATACCACTAACAAACTTACTGATGGTAAGTTTGTCCTGCGTGGTCAACTGGAATACCTTTTAGACTTAACTTCAGTCAAGATTCATGTGTATGTATGCATTGTTTTGATGGTATTTGCATTGTTGAGTCGTGATTTGAACATCTTTTCGCTCCCTTGAAGATTGCACCAACCTTGTCGAAGTTGTCCAACGGGAGGCAAGACAACGTTCGGTTGAAGTTTATTGAAGTCAAGCTCAATACCTCTTGCATTTAGTCTAGGATATAAATTTTCTAATCTCTGCAGCCATTCAATTCAGCATATTTCTAGTTAGTTTTAGGAAAATTCATACCTCAATGCCAAATCATTCGCACAAAATCCCCTTCAAATCACCAATCTGTTGTCAGCTGCAAGCCTTTTGAACAATTGTGTAAGTCCCCTCGTAAAAACAGCATATCACAACGAACCTACTGAGGTTATTCCAAAGCATTTTAGAACCTTGGAGTTGAACGTGCGATCTTTCTTGCAATCTTAGCACACGAAATTCTTTCATCAAGAGAGAATGGAGTAGCCTTCGGATTACTTTGTTCTACTGATTGGTGTGGTCATAAAAATCACATCAACAGGAATTGGCACTAGGAGGGCCACTAACAGCTACAACATACAGTTGTGTTGAAGTAGAAAGGGTTTGAAGTACAAAAAGTTCCATTGGAGAAAATTATCATGAGTCAAGATGGTGTTCTCTCAGGATTGAACAATCTCGTGCGCCACCAATAGAAGAAGCAGCTACATCCTGGATCATATCAGTTCGTTTTTGCCAGACAAGCTTAAGAGAATCTTGAGGTCTACGCCCAATTCATCTAAAGATTTTGTGGAGTTAGAGCTACCTACAAGATCAAGGAAGAAGAAAGAAAGCCGATCAAGCAAAGAAGTTCGGTCAAGCGAAGAAGTTTTATCAAACGAAGAAGTTCAGTCAAGTGAAGAAAGTGGAAAAGAAATTTCAAGCTTATTCAGAACTCCACCTAGTGCTTCAAGGTTTGCTCAACCAAGATCAGTCCAAGTTACTACACCGGTGTTTATTCAGCGGTGACAACCAGTTCAAGCAATGGCTCAACCAGGAGGTCAACCGGCTCCAAATGGTGCTACATGGTTGGTTACCAACCCGTCTCCACTAGAGTTTCTTGATTACCATGACATGCCAAAGAATCCTGAAAATTTTTGTAGCAAGTTCATTGTCAATGATGTTAACCGCACAGCCGAGGACCATATCAAGATGTTTGAAAATCACCTACGCAATAGGCAGATTGGGTATGCAGACATGGCTTGCCGCCTATTTCCACATTCTTTGGGAGAAGAAGCACATTTTTGGTTCATACATTTGCCAATTGGGTCTATAAGAACATGGGAGCAAATGAAGGAAGCCTTCATCGGAAAGTTTGGTATACCAGTCACCCCTGTAGAGCTTTATCGTCAATTTGCAGAAGTGAGAAGACAGGACCAAGAGCCCATCCATGCATTCAACAATAGGTTCCAAAAGGCTCTCACAAGGTTACGCGCTCCTTATGTTGTTGTTGATGCTCGAGAAAGCTACTATTCAGCACTTGATCCTTCGACTGCAATGTTTGTGAAATCTCACCGCACTCCGGCGAACATGAATCAAGCTTACGCTAAAGCTATTGAAGTGAGTCAAGGTTTAGGACAGAATATAACTGGACCCTCACTATATGTTGGCCTAGTCACAGTAAACAATCAAGTGCCAACGCTTGGCTCAACATGGAATCAACAAGTTCCGGCGCTAAATGCAATTCCACAGCCAGCTTATCAAGTGCAAGCACCATCAAGTCAGTTAGTTCTCCATCCTGGGATTCCTTTGTCCCAGACGCAAGTTACACAGCCTGTTTATCTCCAAAACACAATGCCGCCAGTGAAAACTCAAGAGGAGAAAGATGAAATAAAAGATTTAATAGAACAAGTGAAGAGGCTATCAACTGAGGTGACTTACCTCAAAAATCAAAATAATCAAACACAAACTATGCAACGAAATTATCAAGCACACCAAGGTGCTAACCGAGGATATCAAAATAATCCTCCAAGTCATCAGGATACCCATCAAGGATACAGTCATGAAAACAGTCATGGGTATAGAAATAACAATCAAGGATTTCAGAAGAGGTCCTGGAATACAGGGCCCAACAATGGAGGTGTCCCGTCACCTTTGGACAATCCGCCACCTCTTGAAAGTTGTCCTACAGATAGAGTTTATATGGCTGAAACTGCCTCGTCAGGATGGTGTAGATTACATAACACGAGCCATCACTCCGAGCTTCAGTGTCACGAATTCCAAGTTGTGGTTGGTATTCTCAAGAGTGAAGCAAGGAATACAGAGGCCACATAAATCCCTCCAATTACAGGATATGAATTAGTCCCAGTGCCCAGATATGATCAGGCATTGATAATAGAAGATTGCAATTTCCTGCCTGAGTTTCAGAGTTACACGCCCCCACCAGTTAATCACCAATTTCCATCAGCTTCAGCAAACGATCCCATGGGGATGCCAGAGTTTCAAATACCGTCAGAAGTTCACGCCATGTATGCATCACCAGAAGAGCCTCTTCATAGAGATAGTTATGTTTTTCCACCTCCCAACAACAACGTCTTGGTAGAAGAAGGGACGTACAAGCTTTTCAGACTACTAGAGATGAAGCTCTTAAAGTATATCAGAGGAATTATCACCAACAACGTGAACCTCTAACATCATCGATACCTCCAAATAATTTTACAACTCCGCCGCATCCCAACGCAAGCAACAACCCAAGTTTACCGAGAGATTCTCCAGAGTATAGGCGGTAGAATGCAACGCAAGGTGGAAGTGGACAACAAGCTATTCAACAGCCCGTTCATCAAGTTGGGCAAGGACAAAAGGAGAGTATTCCTAGAGAATACGTGAAAAAACTTAGCTCTTATGTACTAGAAGAGTTCAAAAGGATGAAAGTTAGTCTTCCCCTACATGAGCTAATGAAGATTTCAGAAGTAAGGGAGACCATTCTAGGAAGTTTGAATGAAATGCCTGTTGTGAGAAGTACTTCCCAAGAAGCAACCAGTGCACCAAGAAATCCTCCTGTTGTCACACAGTCTCATCCCGCACAAAATATGAATGTGGTAGAAGAGGTGCCTCACGTGCCATTTGATGCTTGGGAGGCTCCGCAACAACCTCAAAACTTCGTAGGTATGGTACAAGGTTCTTCAAACACTTCTGAAAAGCCAGAGACAGAAATTAAGGAGAGAGCTCAGCCAAATATTCTCACAGGACAAAAGAAGAATCCAAAAGATGTCCAAGATAATCAGAATAGAAAAGATGAAAGGAGGAATGCTTTAGCAGATGAAAGGAAAAAGCCAGTAGTATTTTATCAGGGGCAGGATGAGCCAGCCCCATTTCTTGTTTCAATCAGAATTTTTGGGAAGTTATTGCATAATTGTTTGATTGATTCTGGTGCATCAAGTAATGTCATGCCTTTGAAGGTATGTCAGGCATTGGGTTTAATTCTACTTCAAACCAACAAGAAGGTGACTCAGCTGGATAAGACTGAAGTTCCAGTTGTAGGAGAATTAAGTAATATCCATATGCAACTGGCGGCGGATCCCAGAATTCAGAGTCGCATTGACATATCAGTTGTGGATATACCTGATGGTTATGGCATGCTGTTGAGCAGAGACTGGTCAAGGAAATTGAATGGATACATTGCGACTGACTTCTCCCACATGTCGTTCCAAATCAGATAAAAATTGAAAGTACGCCGCGACTTAGATTAATGATCACAGAGTGTGGTGAAAACAGTGAGATTTTGTTCGTGGAAACTGATTTGGGTTCATATAAGCCCGTTAAGAAAGAAGTCCTCATGTTGCAGAGCTCGAAGGAAGAAATTTTTTTAGAAGATACGCCTGCCTCCATCGAAGTGTTGATTGAAAATGATTCAAGTGGGAATAAGACTGAAGGGATGTTCAGAGTTTCTATGTTAAAAGGTGCAAAGCAAGAAACAAAAGATGCCATATTGAGGAGTTAGAAGATTTTTGGAAATTTGAAAAGTCATTGGTGACTCTTGGCGTACCTTCTTGGGAAATTGAAGAGTTTTCTAATCTTCTATAAAATGAATGCTTTGCTCCAGCTTTTCTCATCCATGAAGTTATGCTAAAGTTATGCTGTCGAAATGACAATTGATATTTTGCTTCGAGGAAAGCTTACCTCCTAGCCTCTCACCAATTTCGTGTTTGAAATACAACACCTAGTTGGGCATTTGCTGCTTCTCAAATCAGACTAGCAGATTGAGCTCAACAGTTGAAGATTTTGATGAAATTTCCAGTTTTGAAGTTGCTGATACAGTCACAGCTGAAAGTCGAATTTGTATACAGCTTTGTGAGTAATTTTTATTTTGTTATGGGCATTCGAGAATCTGATTTCTATGCTTTGGGCAACCCCTTCCACAAGTTTTCAGATTTTTGTTTTGAGTTGCTGATTTTTAATGTCAAAATTGCCCCTCAAGGAGGGTCGTACCATTCTTGAAAGCATTGGAATTCGTGTTTGAATTATATGCTGAGTTTTGGTGCTGTTTTGTGATCTTTTTTTGGGCGCCTACCTCCTAGAAGGCTTCTGCAAAAGACATCACTCAATTCGGAGGTAATTTGGTGAAGTTATGAGCATTTAATTGGTTTCATAGTTGCTGGTTATTCATTTCCAAAATTGTTATTTTACATCAGACTTGTTTAAGTTTGAATCTCCAGTCCTTTCTTCATCATTTCTTGTTGATGTCTAACATGTAATCATCCAGTAATATGGTACTTTGAATCTATTGTAATTTTCATGTAATTTGCAGCTCTTTTTCCATATTGTAAGACTGTAAATAGTAGTACTGTTCCAGTCCTTTATTGCTGCAATTATTTCTTTAATTTCACATTAGTACCCCTAGATGGTTTACCACCAGTGTAGATAATTGAATTTGTATCTCTCTTTGTACCCACTCTCAAGTGGTGAATCCCCACTCTTAAGTGGATGCCCGCCGCAGCGGATGAATTAGATAGTTGGATTTTCATTGCTGGTTATCCGCGTAATTGTTTCAGTTTCAATTAATAACTCCGTCATATGTTAGCACCTCGCCCTCACTGGGATCTTGAGTGCACATTCTTGACATTGAGTTTGTTCAGTTCAGTTGTATTCAATCTTTGTATCAAGTTGAATCCTAGGGATCCTCTGACCATATGCCCGCCCCTCTTCCTTAAGTGGTTTTAGGGTGCATTCTTGGTTAGAGTTGTTTTGATAGAGGTTTTGATTGGGCTAATGCTAATCAAGTTGGCCAAGTGCTGGTTTGTGTTGTGCAATTCAACGAAAAAATTGGTTAGCATATTTCACCCTTGTAGGCTCGTCCTCCTTCCCATTATGAGGATCTAGATTGGGAAGCGGACGACCTCCTAGATGATCAGTGTTAGGAGGAGGTCCCCTTTTCTTGATCTTGTGTGTGTGTGTTTGTTTTGTGATGTGTTCCCCCGTACTCGTGCTATGTGTGCCTGGATGACCCTCGTCGCCCCTATTGGTGCTTGGATATAGGCGTGGTTTGTGTGTCGTAAACCTTCTTCTATTTGTACCATCATTCTTCCGTGTTTGTGATTGATTTTCGATAAATTGGGGACGATGCAAAGCATTGAGAGCATTGAGGCTTCCCTTCCATGTTGACCCAATTTTTTATTTTTACATTTTTTTCCATGCATTCTTCTTGATCTGGTTGGGGATTGATGATCTTTCGCCTTGCATTGCGGTTACCTATTACTATATAAGCTTGGAAAAATCTGACCCCGCTAAACCAGATCTCCCTTTGTTCTTTGTTTGTATTTTCCTTTTCTCTTTCGCTTTCCCTTTATCTTTCTCTCTTCTTTGCTTGAGTTGTCCCTCCTATGTGTGACAACGTTCTCCACTTTAGCGCTTCGATTTTAAGAAAATGAATTTGTTGCCCAATGAATCTTTTCTTGAAAGTCTTTACAGCATTCTTTTTCCTTAGAATTGCATTTTCAACTTGGAACCCTAGCGGAATGTGTTTCCTTCATCACGAGTTCATAAAGAAAGGACTTGAAGACCTTCCACTGAAGTGGGAACTGCTTTGACTTCCCCTCGCATGGAGGCATGACCTTCCTTTCGAATTCCTTGATGAAGTGAACATTTTTCGAAAAGATCCCTTGATGACGAATCACTCTAAGGTGAACGGTCGCTTTTGAATTGCGTGTCCTTTGAGCAAACCCCTTTCTTCTTCACGGCGGTTTCCTTAGGGACCCTTTCTTCAAAAGCCTTTGTAACGAATGGACTCTTTTACATCTAGCCTAGGGGCAGCCCGACTAGACTCGTTCCATTCGCTTCTTTGCGTCTAGCTTGGGGGCAGCCTGACTAGACCTTACTTTTCAAACAACGCGTCCCTTGAGTGGACCCCTCTCCTTTTGAAGGGTTCCTGAGGGACCCCTTTGAAATTTTTTCGATCTGCGTGACCGATCGCTTTTAGACACGCTCTATCTGCGGGTAGACGTGTCGCCACTTTTGACATGTTCTATCTGCAAGTAGACATGTCGTCGCTTTTGACATGTTCTATCTACGGGTAGACATGTCACCACTTCTGACATGCTCTATCTACAAGTAGACATGTCGCCTCTTTAGACATGTTCTATCTGCGGGTAGACATGTCGCCGCTTTTGACATGTTCTATCTACGAGTAGACGTGTCGCCGCTTTGGACATGTTCTATCTACGGGTAAACGTATCGCCGCTTCCTGACTCTACGGAGTCCGCTTCCTTGGGGCTTCCTCCATGCGAGAGATCTTGGGGGGTTACCTCCTTGCAGGTGCGCAGGCCTGTAAGACGCTTTGTCCAACTTCATAGTTTCGAGCAGCTATGGAGTCCTTCACATCTCCTGCACCTTCGGGTACACCAAACCAAGTACTGCTTCCTCGACAGTTCAGGTATACTTTTCTAACCCTACTCTCTTCTTGATCTACTTTACCAAGGACTCAGCAGTACTCGTGCTCGCTAAAGTGGGGGCAAAATGTATAAGAGCGAATTTGCACCCTAGGCGCAATTCCCCTTTTTGCCTTTATACACTTTAAAAAACAAAAGTCGAAGGCTTAAATTTACTTAAGCCCGCTGTTCGCGGTCCACGTGGAGCCTATTTTGTGTGTCGATGGAGGCGTTTCTGTTGGGAACGCCCGCACGGCGTGCAGACGTCCCTAGAAGATTGTTGCGGCTGAACTAACAGAGGCGTTACTCTTCTCATTGCCAGCGAAGTTGTAACGCCTCCTTCAGCCAGCTGACTCGAATATGGCCGTTTCCATCCTCATTCCTTCATATTCACTCTTCCATTTTGCATTCCAACTCTTGATCACATCAAGCTTCCATACTCACACTCTCACATCACTCCACAAGCTCACTTTCGCTCACTTCCAAGCATTCCATTGCAGCAACATCACACTCCATCAACTCAGTAGAGTACGTTTGGGACCACGCCATTCGTAGTAGAGGCTTGAGTTCCTCTCATTTCTCCCCCAAGCAGCCTTGGGTGCTATTGGTGGAGGTGGTAAGCCTCCCTCTCCTCTCCTCTATCATTTGGTGAGTAGCATAGTACTGCATTGTAGTGTTTGTGTTTTCATTACATTGCTTCTTTATCTCGTTCTTTTGGCTATCCGTGGCGGTGGAAACACCTAAACGGGGATTTGACTGAAGCAGGCCCCTATATAGCCCCCCCAACATTTTCTCTCTTGTTGTGTGTAGGTGGACGCACTTTGTGGAGCTAGCTAGCGAATAGGGTCTTCTACGAGATCGTCTTCGTCACCTTAGCTTTGGTATATCTATTTTATCACCTCTGCCTATATTTCTCTTATTTCATAGTATTGTTTTGTTCTCTTAGAAGTTGTGAAGCTAGGCCGTTAGTCGTTTTAACGAGTTCAACCTTGCCTCGGCTATGTTCTGACCATACGGACTACAGCGCACTTTCGAGATGTCAACGCCCCACACTGTCGTCCAAAGTCCGCGCTGACTTCCTTGGGAAGAGAGCTCCCTGAGGTGCAGAGTTGGACCTAAAGACTAACTCGCCTAGCCCCATCTAAAAACTTGGGATTGACGAGTGGTCGCAGGGTTCTATAATCCTCATTATTCTCATCCCGATACCTTAAACACTACACTTAGCTAAGGTAAGTTAGGGCAGCCTCTCGCATCTTGACCCTCCGTGACTTGGGGTCTTGCACGCGGTGGTCCTCCTCTCTTACATAAAGTCATTCACTTTATTATATTTGGACGCCATTTTATACTTTATTAGCAAATTTAATAACGTATATTACTTTCTTGATGTTGGACACCTTGGAGGCATGGGGAAATGAAATGCAAATGAGCTAATATTTTCAAGAGATATATTTTTTTATAAAGTGTTTCACTTTATTACTTTTTCAACGCCACATTACACTTTATTGATATTTTTAATAAAGTGTTATGTCTTCATGAAGTGGACGACTTGGGAAAAGGTGAAATGAAATGCAAATTGACAGAACATTGCAAGGTGAATGTGAATTTGGATTAGGCATCCATCTTGGAGGGAAATGAATTTGAATTTGGAGACAGAAAAGCTATAAATAAGAGTGTTGGGCTCTTTGTTTTGCATCCATGAGAAAATACATCGTTATGCTGCCAAAATGGTGAGTGAATGCTTCGAGGAATACCTACCTCCTAATGTGTTTGCTTGGTTTTTTGCTTGAGAGATAGCAACTAATCAAGTGTGAGACTGTTCTTTATACAGAAGAACAGATAGAGCTTATTGTGGAGATGTTATTTACAGTTTTCTAATGTTTTTGGAGTACTTTCACAGTTTATTGTTTGCTGGTTGGTGCGTTGGCTACAGGTGTTTTTGGCTCGTAGCTCATTGGGCGATTTTCTGTTGGTTCTGGGTATTGACCCCATGGTTGAGTCTCCCCTAGGCACCCCTTATTGCTGAGTTTCATAATTTTTAGCGGAGTCTTGGATTTATTCTTGCAGGTTGCCCTTCTTGGGTGGCCGTACTATGTGTTGGAGAAGTCTTTTGAGCATAAAATAATAAATAACCTTAGTTTGCAGCTGTTTTATGGTCACTTCTTGGTCGCCATCCATCTAGGAGTCCATTGCATTTTGTCTCATGTTATTTGGAGTGATATGGAGTGCGTTATGAGAGTTTTAGGGAGTCTTGTAGTTGCTGGTTATAAATTACAGTTAGCTGGTTTAGTATTTCAATTTGTCCTTAGTTGGGTTTTTGGTGTACTAAATCATAGTTTGGAGTCTTGAGAAGTTTGGAGAACAAATTATATTTGCATCATTGGGACATCTCTAATACAATGTTATTGCAGGAATACTATCTCATTATAAAGTTGTTATAGTAGTACTGTTCAGCTATCTTTCATTTCTTGCTAATTTACATTGTAATCCCCACTCATAGTGGAAGAGGATAGCCACGCCACCTATTTTACTTATTTGCAAAATCATATTCCCATGATTGTGGAAGAGGCTGGCCTCGCCATCTTCATTGTAGTACATTTTCATACTGCTGATCGGCTGAGCCATCACCAATGCATTAGATCCTCAGCGCCATATGGTAGCACCTCACCCACCTCGGGTTTTGAGTGCACATTCTTGGTGTTGGGTTACTTTTAGCATTGTATTCTCTTTCAATTACTACTGACAATCCTCGGCGCCATATGACAACACCTTTTCCATCTTCGGATTGAGTGTGCATTCTTGGCGTAGAGTTACTTTCCAGCAGTTGGTTTTGGATTGAGCTAACCTTAACGGGTGCTTGTTGTACTGGATTGTTCATTGAAAAAATTGAAAAAAATTGGTTGGCTCATTACATCACTATTTTCTAGCTTTGTAAGTTTGGCAATAACAAGACAGGTTTGTTGTCTCTTATTTGAAACATACCAATCAGTTTTTGACAAGCTTCAAGATGGAGGATTCAAAAGTTGCCAAAACTCAATGTGATCTTGGTATTAAGTTAACAGAGGATACAGGGACAAAAGAGGCGGATCCTTTAGAGTATCAATTTTTTGTGGGAATTTTTATTGTATCTTCTCACACTCAACTTGATATTTCTTTTGTTGTTGAATTGGTGGCCAAGTTTATGCAATTGCCATAGAGTAGTCACATGACACCTACAAGGAACATCTTGAAATATGTAAAGGGGGCTCTAGATTTTGGACTTGACTTCCAAGGAGGAGGTGAATCATTCTCCATATCTATAACTATAAATATTCAAATTGAGCAGAAGATCCTGACAATAGGAAATCTACTTCATGCTATGGCTTAATGTTGGGAGATTTGTTGATCTTGCAATCTTCTAAATAATAAAATATTGTTTTAGAATCAATAATAGAGGTAGAGTACATTGGACTAGCTCAAGCATCAAAAGGAGTGTTTGGCTACACAAGATGCTAGATCACTTGCATGCGCCAAAAGACATGATGATTTGTTGTGACAATTAGAGTGCTCTTCAAATTGCCAAGAATCTTATCTTCCATGCAAGGACTAAGCATATCAAGATCAAGGACCACAAGGTTCATGAACTGCTGGAACTTTAAAAGATTTTTAGCTATGTTGAGACAAAGAACCAGCAAGCCATTAATGGAAAATGAGTTTGTCAATTTTTGGAAGCAATTGTGTCTTAAATAGATTGTCATGAAGGGTGGTGTTGTGACCTTTTCACACATCGCCCCATTCAGATGGGGACCCCCTTATTTTTGCTCCGTTCCGGTCTTTTGGCTTGGGTTTTTCCTCGCTCTCTCGCTCTGTCTCTTTTCTGGTGTCTGTCTTTCTGGGGGGTTGTGTCGTCATTGAGCTTAAACGTGAAGATATTGGCCAATTCTAAAATTAGGGTTTCATCATTTTTGGTCAAGTCAAGGTCAAGTAGGGCCAGTAAATTGAAAATTGAACTTAGCAATGTTGTCAGTAGACATCCGGTGAGCTTCAGTAAATTCCATAGAATTAGGGCCACTACTATTTTTAGTAAGTGCAATCTGAACATCATCGACATTTCAGTCCCAATCATCACCTGACATTGAGTATCGGTGCTTGCATGCCAAATTTGAGCAAAATTGGACAACTTACTATTTTTAGCAGTCCGGCTTCCAGGGCAAATTTCAGGGTCCAGATGCAGAGTTTTTCTTTGCATGTCTGGATATTCCTTCTGGGTTTCTCGAGACCTTGGTGATATAACATGCAAGTCGGAGATGACCACTTTTCGGGATTCAACCTTAGAGGCTATTTTAGAGGTTTGCATGTCGAGCTTTTCTTTGCGTAATGGGGTGATTCACAGTGGGTTTTCGAGCTTGGCGATGGTGTGACATGCAAACAGGATTCTCACTTTCGTGGGAACTTGCTATTTTTAGCGGTGTGTCGGCGTACTTGGCCAGTTAATTCACGAGGCGTCCGCGGTCTTGTAAAAGCGAGAGCAGCGATCTTTTGATACGCATGCAATGCAAATTAGGGTTCCCAGCTTCGGAGCCTAAAAATAGGCATCAAAAGTCAAAATCTTCGAAAATCGGTGTAAACCACCGCGATCAGCGTTCTTCAGGCTATCTGTTGGTGAAATTTCAAGTCGAGCGAGGCACTATTTATAGTAAAATTCGGTGAAACGTGCTAAAAATAGTAAATCAGGTGCATGCAGCAGTGTCAGCAGTAAGGTCACGTGGTGAGGATCGCCTCATCCGAATTTCAACTCGATTGGAGCTTGGGAACTATCAGAATCAAGAGCTTACTATTTTTAGTAAGCCACCCTCAGAAACAGGCTATAAATAGCAGGGTTACTAAACGTTGCAGTGTCGACAGGTTGAAAAGGTTATGAAGAAGCTGTGTTTAAAATTTCAGGCCATTCCGAGCTTCAGAGGCGCGAATACAGAGAACTTACTATAAATAGCAGGGCACGATGCTGGCGAGGATGATAAAATTTTGTCTAAGTCTGGAGTCTCGTCCAGCAGACAAGGCAAAATGCGCCCAACTCAGCTAGGGGTGTAGAAAATTTTTCAAGATGCAAGTTCATCCTTCACACAGGGCAAAATGCGCCCAAGGTAGAAAAAGTCAAAAGAAAGTCAACAAGATTTCATCCTGTCCAGGGGTCCAAATGCGCCCAAGATGAAAGAGGAAAAAGTTGAAAAAGTTTCTAAGTGTGAGAAATCCGCCTCAGGGGTCAAAATGCGCCCATCCTTCACAAGCATGAAAATGCGCCCAACTTTCAAAGGAGTCAAAGTGGTCAAAGATTGTTCATCCTTCTCCAAGGCCAAAATGCGCCCAAACTGGGCCATGTCGAGACAAAATTTTGGAAGGTGAAAAGTCACCCAAGAACGTTGGAAGAAGTTTCATCCTTCACACACATCAAACTGCGCCCAAAGAAGGAGAGGGTCAACAAAGTCAAAGTTTCTATCCTTCATCACATGCAAAATGCGCCCAACTTGCAAACTCGTCCTCCTTAGGGGGTAAAATGCGCCCAAATCATGCATGTCAAGACAAAAATTAGAAGTTGAAGGGTCACAAAGCGTGGTGGCAAGTTTCATCCTCCTCCTACAAGGAAATGCGCCCATGTTTCAATGTAAAAGGTAATTAAAGGTGGTAATTAAGGTGAAAAGTTTACCAAAGCATGGTGAGAAGTGATAAAAGGTGGGCGTTATCCTCCTTCATGGCTAGAATGCGCCCAAGGTGGTGGGCCTTGGAGAAACCTTGCTAGGCGTGTGAAGGGAGTCATAAGGTGTTAGGAATATTTCCTAAGGCGTTAAGAATAAAATTGTTAAGTGTGATGTGCGCCAAGAGTAAGGGTGATATGCTAGGCGTGGAAAATATTTCAAGGTGTTGAGAGTTAAAATGAAATATACGCCTAGGGTGATGGAGAGATGTGTGATGGAAAATAGTTATAAGGTGTTAAAAAAAAAATTTGAAGGCGTTAAGGATGTTTTGAGATGTGCTAGGCGCCTTGGGTAGAAATAAAATATTTTCTAAGTGTTTAAAATTTGCCTAGGCGTTGGGCTTTTAATGAATATTTTCCAAGTGTGTGGTGTGGAGTGAAATACAAATGAAGTAAGGCGTGCTTGATGAATGTAAAATTTCTAAATGAAGTTGATCAAAAATCCCTCTCCACTGGCGATCAACAAATTTTTCTAAGGCAAGATTTCAAAAGTGCAAGAAGATTTTAAAATATTTTCTAAGGAAAATTATTTTTCTTAGAAAATGTGCCTAGAGCTCCAAGTTGATGAATTTTCCGGAGCACGAGCAACTCTTCTCAGTAATGGAGTCAGAAACAATGATATTTCAAGTTCTTCATTTTTTTTCAAGAAGTCAGAGCAACGCAGAGTGATCACAGGCGAAGAACGAGTTTAGATGATGAAAATGATATTTTTCTAAGGTTCAAAATTCGAAAAATTAAATGAACCCGTTCGTTGGGTACCCATGGATTCGAGACATTCTGACGAAAATTTGCTTCTGGGTACTGAATGTTCGTGATGATGAATGGATTTCTAAATCTTTCAAGCTTCGCCGACACTTTTTCAGTAGGGAATTTGATCAGTGCTTAAGTTATGAATTTTCCTAAGGGAGAATTTTAAATTTTCTAAGGCAAATTCAAATAAATGAGTTTTCAAAGTGAATTTTCTTCGAACGATGAATACGAAGGGAGTTGCCTAGATGATTGTGATTAAACTCTTCAAAGATGAATTTTCCAGAGCAGAAGATGAGGTTAAGAATTTGAATTCAAGTGACGGAGCTCCAGCTGGTGAGTAAAATATGATGAAGTTAAATTAAATTTTTCGAAGAGGAATTCAAAACGCCAGTCAAAGTCAAATTTCTAGAAGAATAATATTCCCGACGACTGGAGACAAGTGTCAGAAACATCAGAGAGGGAAAATTCGAATTCTTGAAGTGGAGTAGTGGAGTTTAATGGCACTGGCTAAAAATAGCGTCTTCTAGAATTTGAATTTTAGCTATAAAATGGAGAAGTTCTTCACTCATTTTTCCGCAATTTGGAAGTCGAACTTGCTACGAGGTGAAGCTTATTCTGCAGTGAGTTCTTTGAGCTTGAAAAAATTTATGAAGTATTCTTGAGAAGTTGAGTTCTTGAGGCACTTGGGGAGTTGATTAAATTTGTGCTGAGAGAAGTACGCCTTAAGTTGCTGAGAGGTATTTTGCTGAAGCTTGAGTTTGCTGAGAGTTAAAGGAGACACCTTAAGTGCTGAAGAGAAGGTACGCCATTGTCAAGAGGAAAAGTGTTTGCTGCAAGTTGAAGTTGCTTGAAAGATGGCTGAAGCGAGGACAACCGGAAAGGACAATGGTGCCTCCCGACAGGCTACGATCAAGAAGCTGAGCAAAACGTTCATGCCAGAATCAAAGTTCATTTCAAAGTTGGGCAAGTTCCAGCGGAACCTGAACACGGGCTCAGATCAGCACAGGGAGGCCCTCAAGAACAGGCTGTTCGGGATTGGAAGTCATCGGGCTTCGGTCACTTCGCACAACATCGTCCGAAGTGGGTTGTATGCAGCTGCTGGTTTTCCGCCAGCTATACAGTGTTCGGAGTTGATTATGGAGTGCGCCAACTGTTACGAGAAAGAACACCGATCGATCACGTCACCAGATGGC
>VDFB02011140.1:0-15546 GCA_007258455.2 Sequoia sempervirens
TTGGTCCTCATGTAATACAGACACCAATGCACCTGAGAGATGCCATTGTGCTACACTTTCATCCCAAAACTACACTTTCGTCCTCAAGCAAAGAGCTACCTAAGGCACAATGTTGAACCCAAAAACTAGCTCACCTATCTCCATTCTAACTTCTAGGTCTGCAGAGTGGTTGAAGGACCTTATAGTCCTCATCATTCTCGCTCCTCATTCCAAAACCCCCTTTAAGCTAAGGTAAGTTAGGGCAGCCTTCCGTTCTTGGCTTTTCATGACCTAGGGCCTTGAACGTGGTTGGTTCCCCTCTCTTACATTTTTGGTGAACCTGATGTGAACCATTTTGGTTCCATTTTGTGATATTGAAAGCTCATTTCCTTGAATTCTAGGAGTGTTGTACGTGTGATTGTTGTGAGGATTTTTCCTTGCAACCCAACCTACGTCCCCTAGTAGGCATAGTTGGAAGGTTTTGAAGGTGTTGCATAATGAAACCTTAATTGGGTCACTGTCCTTACAACCTTTGGAGGGTCCTGAGAGAGTATCATTCATTGCATGTGATGGCCTCTTTTCTGCATCAACCTATCCCCTGTGTGTAGCCTATAAGTAGTGATACTGGTATAACCTTCACTTCACAGGACCTGCCAATGGGTTTTAATAGGGAACCATCTCCTCTCTATATCCCTGTGCAAATCAACGGAAACATCATAGTAGGTGTTCTCATTGATCTGACATCTCAAGTAAACATCATAACTGAGGAGATCGTACTAATTAATTTTTTTCATAATGATGGGTACGATGCACCTGTGAGCACCATCTGCATGCATGACAGACTTTTTGTGCCCCCTCTGGGTAGTATTGTCCTGTCAGTTTTGGTTGGACCTAAGTCTGTGAATATTTTGTTTGACATAATCCCTAGATTTGAGCTCTTTAGAGTGAAGCTAGGTACCCCTTGGTTGGTAGCTATGAATGTCATAACCTCAGTTGTGTATAAATTTTTAAAATTTATCTATGGGGATTTTGTGCATGTGATTCATGACACCATTTATAAACCAATGGTTTCTCGTGGTAGTTACTCCTTGGATTACACTTGGACTGCACACCTATTGGTCCTCTCTCGCCTAGGAAAAAATACCTGCATCAAACATATCATAATTATAAGAAAGGGAATCTAAGGCCGAATGTGAGATACCCTCCATTGCCTTGTGTTGTTTCACATAGGGCTTACTTAAAAGCTAACAGTGATGCCACCAAGGCATGTAGGAGGGTAGAAGAGAAGTGGTCCTGAGATCCTCCTTCTTCCCCTTATGATGTTTAGCCTGATGCTTCCTCTCGCCACACTATGGTGCCGTCAGATTCTGCTCCATATTTGTGAGAGAATCCTATGGTGCCCACTTGGAAAAATCCCAAGCATTCTGCATTTGAACTTCCTATTCTACCCATGCAGCCTAGGCCCATTCAGTATAACAGGAATAAAGGTCCCCATCGGGAATCCTCTATGTCTCGACCTCCATGGCCTCCTACCCCTCCTGCTCCCAAAGTGGTGAATGGGAAGAGGCCCACTACCGAGGCACTTGAGTCGATTCCCCTTGTTGCTTCTCAACCTACCCCTCATGCTCCTATTAGGATTTTGTCCCTCCGTTGGAAATGGTTGTAGTAGACACTCCCATGGATGAGTAGGAGCCTTTTGTTCCTTTGCACCCTCTGACCTCTAGTTCAAAGAGTTACAAAAACCACCTTGTGCACGAGCACAAGAGCTGATGAAAGGCTCTCATGGCTTAGCAGGCCACCTTATAGAGGAGCGAAGAGGAGATGACCATGTCCTCCTCTCTCCTCCCCTTTGCTTATGTTCAGTCCAGCTCTATATCGCTTCTAGCTTCCACTGTGAGTATGAATTTTCCTGACCCTAAAAAAGTGTAGGTGTTCATCACTCCTTCAGTGGAGCTCTCTCTGTTGATGTCCCTTCTGGATGTCCAGCCTTTCTCAAAGCCCATAGATATAATGAACACTTCGGTCATATCTACTATGATTCTCTCCTCCTCTTCCTCTACACTTCTTTCCTTGTCTTGTCAGAGTTCACATCCTCCAACAAAGTAAAGGTGGAGAGTGGTCCTTCTAGCAAAAAAGGACATAAGAAGAGCCTACCTTCTTTGAAAGGTGGTCCCATGTTGACTTGTTCTGTCCTAGTGATGGAACCAATCTCAGCTTCCCTTGAGTTCATCACCAATCCCGAATCGCAAGCCTAGTAGTGAATCTTGGGCACAACCTTCTCTATCTGTTGATGTGAAACATGGCACTCCTCTAAAGTGCATGTTTAACTCTTTGGATGAGTTTCTAGCCTTGTTGGTGATTTTTGTGAAATAGTTGAACTTAGCTCCACAAGAGCTCAATGGAGAGGACCTTGCGGGGCCCTCTTCCTTAGCCCTTGTTGCGGGAGGGTTAGACGCTCCTCCTCTTAACATTCCACCACTATAGGCTTGTCCTCCTTTCCCCTATGATGACCTCTTGTTAGATCAGTGTTAGGAGGAGGCCCCTTCTTAATCTTTAGATTAGTTGTGTGTGTGTGTGCATTGTGATGTGTTCCCTTGTGATCATGCTATGTGTGTCTAGATGACCCTCATCACCCCTATTGGTGCTTGGATATAGGCATGGTTTTTGTGTCGTAAACCTTCTTCTATTTGTATCACCATTCTTCCATGTTTGTGACTTGATTTTCAATAAATTGGGGACAATGCAAAGCATTGAGGGAATTTAGGCTTCCTTTCCATGTTGACCCGACTTTTAATGTTTACTTTGTCTTCTTGTGCATTCTTCACATGGCCTGATATAGTGGGGGGTTGATGATAGTTCATTTTATATACTATTACTATACATATATATATTTATGAGTAGTTATGACCCTAAAATATCAGGCTACCCCTGTGCCCTTTGTTTGTGTTTTTTCTTTTTTTCTTTTCCTTTATCTTTCTCTCTTCCTTGCTTGAGTTGTCCCTTTCATGTGTGACAATGCCACTTCTACAATGCTTTGATTTTTGAAAAACACATTCATTTCCAATGAATCCTTCCTCGAGAATCTTCACAAACTCCCTTTCAAGAATTTCATTCTTGAATTGAAACCCTAATGGAACATGTTTCCTTCATCATGGATTCATAAAGAAAGAAATTGAGAACCTTCCTATGAGGTGGGAATAACTTTGGTCTTCCCCTCATGTGGGGGCATATTATTCCTTTCAAATTCCTTGATGAAGTGAAGATATTTCAAAAGGATTCCTTGATGATGAATTGATTTGAGAAAAGAAGAATCTCTTTCATAATTTTGAATAGTGTGTCCCTTGAGTGGACCCCTTCTTTATGCTGGGTTCCTGGGGAACCCCTTCAAAAACTTTCCCACTTGTTGATGGTCTACACAACTATCCACTTACTTTTATGTGTGGCCACTTTCTAACATGTTCTATCTATGGTTAAACATGTTGCTTTACAAGTGCACCTATGAATCCACTTTCAAACTCTTTGGAATCCCCTTCCTTGGGTTTCCTCCATGTGAGAGATCTTGGGGGATACCTTCTTGCAAGTATGCAGGCCTATAGGATGCTTCTTTTGAGCTTCCTCCATGCGAGAGATCTTGAGGTTGGATCCCCTATAGGTTTGTGGGTCAGTAGGGCACTTTCTTTGGTTTCCTTCATTTGAGAGATCTTGAAGGACGCCTTCCTTGTAGGTGTGTGGGTTTGTAGGGTGATTTCTCGACTTCTTGTAGGTCTGTAAGGTGCTTCTTTGGGTATCCTTCATGTGAGAGCTTGGAGGAAACCTTCCTTGTAGGTTTGTGGGCCTATGGGGTGCTTTCTTCTTGGGGAATCCCTCATGTGAGAGATCTTTGGGGTTGCTTGCTTGCAGATCTGCAAGCCTGTAAGATGCTTTCTTTCTTTAGCTTTATAGTCCTATGGGGCTATGAAATCCTTTACTTGTCCACTGCTCTTGAGTTCGCCAGATCATGGTTTGCTTCCTTGATAGTTTAGGTATACATTTCTAACTCTACTACTCTGATCTAATTTACCAAAGCACTCATCAACATTCGTGCTTGCTAAAGTTAGGGAAAAATGTATAGGTGTCAATTTGCACCCCTTATGCAAATTCCCCTTTTACATTCCTTCACCTTAGAAATCCAAATCCGAAGGCAAAAATCCACATCAACCTACTCATTTATTTTGTGTGTCTGTAGAATAATAACTCTTTGGGATGCTCGTGCAATGCACAAACATCTATGCAACACACTTACGTCCCTGGAAAATTCTTGCATATGAAGCCTATAGAGGCATTACAGTTCCCATTGGGGTCAATTTGTAATGCCCATCTTTGAACAACCGACTCGAATGTTGCCATTTTTCTCATTCTCCCTTAAAATTCACTATCCATTCCTTCATTATCTCTCTCCAAGCATTCTAAGGATCTTCTTCACATCCTTTAGCAATATTCTTCACAAGCTCAAGGAACCTTCTAAGCATTCACTTCTTGCAATCTCAACTCTCAAGCAACACTTTGCACTCCATAGTAGCAACAACAACACTCCATCAATTTTGTAGAGGAAGTGTGGAACAACACCAATGTAGCAGGGGCTTGAGTGCTCTCATTTTCTCCTCCATTATCTAGTGATCTCTTGGTGGAGGTGGTAATATTTTCACCCCTCTCCTCTACGATCGTGTTGAGTAGCATAATATTGTTTTGTAGTATTATTGTGTTCTTTACTTTCATTCTTCCTTTATCATACTTTTCTCCATTATCTCTATCTTGGCTTTCTGTGGAGGTGGAAACACCAAAATAGGGGTTTGACTGTGGCAAACCCCTATATAGCCTCCCAGCAATTTTCCTCATTTTGTGTAGGTGGACATACTTTTTGGAGCTAGCTAGCGAACAAGTACATTTGTGAGATCATTCTTGTCACCTTAACTCTCATATAATTTCTTTAACATATGCGTTCATATTTTTCATACCTTATAGCTCTATTTTTCCCCTTTGAAAGTGACTAGCTAGGTCATCAGCCTATTTTCTGGTAGTTCACATTATCTTTTTGGTCCTCTACTCATACAAATGCTAGCACACTGGAGAGACACCAATGCGCTGTGTTGTTGTTCTAGAACTGTGCTTTCGTCTTCGAGTAGAGATCTACCTGAGGAATAGTGTTGAACCCAAAAACTAGCTTTCCTAGCCTCATTCTAAGTTTTGAGTCTACAGAGTGGCTGAAGGACCTTATAGTCCTCATCATTCTTGTCCCTCATTCCAAAATCCCCTTTAAGCTAAGGTAAGTTGGGCATCCTTATGCTCTTGGCTCTCTATGACCTAAGGCCTTGAACATGGTTGGTCCCCCTCCCTTATAGTTTTTTTTTTTGTGTTTACTCTAAGCTACATGGTATGAACTACTCTTTTTGAACCTTCAATCTGTGATTGCACCAAAAAATTCCAACTATGATTCATTTGTGATGTTGTATTAGGACTGTAGCTCCTAGAATCTTTTCTCATCATGTTTTTTCCCCTTTTGGGTTTTCCACATACATTTAGTGTTATGTGGTGTTGTGCATTGTGTTCATATTTTATATTTCTATTTGTATTGTAAAGTTTACGTTTCAATTTAGTGCAAAGGGTTTGAAATTTGACAGAATGCTGATTCAACCCCTCTTTATATTCTAGTGTTTATTCAACAATTGGTATTAGAGCCTAGTTCCTTAGAATATTTTTAACATCTCAAGGAATATCTAGAATGTAACAAGAAGGATCTTGCAAGGTGCCTAGGTTTGATGGAACAAATTTCACTTTCTAGAGATACCAAATGGAAAGCAATTTATCCTCTTTGCGGTATGGTGTTTGGTAATATGTCAAAGATGGATATATTGTTCTTGCTACTTCTCCAATTGATTTTACTAAGATCATGGATTATGAGAACAATGGAAAGGAAAAGAATTCTATCTTGAGTGGGCTATCTAATTCTAACTTTGTAAAGGTGATGCATTGCAAGTCTGCAAAGGAAGTCTCGGATAAGCTTAGTGACATCTATGAAGGAGATATCAAAGTGAAACAAGACAAGTTGTAGATCTACCAAGGCAATTTTGAGTACCATAAAATCTCAAAAGATGAAGATATTGCAAGATATGTGATCTAGGTAGATGAAGTGGTCAATGCAATTAGAGTTCTTGGTGAAGGTCTTGAAGAACCTGTGGTGGTAAAAAAGGCATTGAAATCTCTTCCTAAGTTTTATATTTCTAAGGTATCTTCTATTGAGGAAGCTACAGATCTAGATAAACTTTTAGTGGATTAATTATATGGTTCCTTGATTGCATTTGAAATTAGAGAGTTTGAAAAGAATGTCGAAATAAGAAAGCAACATTCAAATCAAGTAAGAAATAAACATATGAAGAATTTGATCCAAATAGAGACATTGATGAAGAGGAAGAAAATTTTGTAAGAAAGTTGAAGATAAGTACCGACAAGTACAAAGGAAAGTTACCTTTCAAATGTTTCAAGTGTGGAGAGATTGGTCATTTTACTTCTAAATGTCCCTTGAAATATTTTGAAAAGAGAAGAAAAGACCCTAGAAGAAATAAGGCTAAGAAGAGTCTCTACCATATGGAAGATTCCCACTATGGAAAAGATGATGAATCTGGTGCTCTAGATAATAAAGATGAAGTCTTATTTTTGGCTGCTAAGAAGACTAAAGATAAAGCTAAAGATCAAGTGTTGCATGCACTGCTTTTAATGCAAAATATGAGACTACTTCATGGGTGATTGAGAGTGGTTGTTCCAGCCAGATGACAAAATATAAGAGCAAGTATATCAAACTTGTGAAGTGGAATGGTGGCATAGTCAAGCTTGGAGATGATGCTTCAATATAGATCGATGGAAAAGGTTCAATAAGTATTGATGGAAAGAGTAGAACAAAATATTCCCTCTATATTGAAGGAATTTGACACAATATTCTTAGTGTGAGTCAATGTATAGAAATGGGTACAATCTCATATTTAATAAAATTGGATGCAAAATTAGAAAAGAAAAGTTTGTTCAATTGATGGATGAAGGATCACTTGGACAAGTGTTAACATATACAGTCTAAGATATGCCAATAGGAGAACTTGTCTTCTAGGAAAAGTAAGTGAATTTTGGATATAGCATAGAAGAATGGGATAGATTAACTTTGAAAATTTTGTGAAGATAAAATCATTGCATGCGATAAGAGATATGCTCAAAATAATCAAGCCTATAAGTACTGTATGCAAGGAATGTTAGTTTGGAAAGTAGACGAGGATAAGTTTCAAGTCTAATGAATATTATTCTTGTAGACCTTTGGAGTTGGTACATACTGATTTGTGTAGACCTACTAGAATAAAAAGTCTGAAAGGAGAAAGGTATTTCATGCTTTTTATTGATGATTTCTCTAGGATGACATGGGTTACTTTCTTTAAAGACAAATCTAATGCTTTTAGTAGATTCAAGATTTTCAAATTAATGGTAGAGAATGAAATGAATGATAAGATAAAAATTTTGAGGTCTAATAGAGGAGGTGAGTTCATTTCAAATGAGTTCAATGTATTTTGTGAAAAATCATGGAATAAAGAGACATCTATCTTGTGATGTCACTTTTCCCCTGATAGTTATCAAGTATTAGTAGCGGATTTAATATAAAAAATAGTAGAGTTAATACAATTTATAATATGAAATATTATAAAAATAATTATGAATAATTAATGTAAGCTACTAACATGTGACAATTAAAAAATCAACATAGTAAATGGAATAACATCTCCACATAGATTAATCATATTAACACCAAATCATATAGACAATATTCCCAATATTATTGAATCAATGGTTCTCAATACTTATTGTAAAGCCATGGAAAGGTTGCTATCCAACACTCAAAGGAAATTTGACACTTAGAGGAATGGTTATGGACCTAGGTTGTTTCCCAAAACAAACATGCCCGGAGGAACAAGTTCTTGCACAAAACCAAACTCGCCTTCACGACATAAACTCAGCCCTGGCTAGGAAACTCTTGGGTGCACATTGTACCCTGAGTTGGACACACATTGTGTGCCCCTTCTCCAAATGTTTAAATTCCAACCAAGACCCTAACCTTCACTCCTTTGTTCCCGTTTAGTTCCTCTTTCATTTTTCTCTTTTCTCCTTGAATGTTCTCCATCCTTTAATGTCTTTTCCATGTCTCACATGAATGATCTATATATCCTTTTAAGGGGTGGTTTCCAAACCATCACACCCTTTCAAAAAAGGTTACCTTTTAATAATCATTTAAATAAATAATTATTCTCCCCCTTTTAAAGAGTGTTTATGCATATTTTTTTATTAATATCTCTTTTAAACCAAAGGATCATTTTATCCTTTATTTTTCTATCTCCCTTTTAATTCTAAGGGGTTATATCATAAATATTCTTGGGAAAAAATCACATAACAATCCCCCCCTTGTAAATTAGTTGATTTCATTAGTAGTATGAGATATCTACATCACAACTCAAAAAAACCTAACCAATAATTAAAGAAATTGATATTGAATATTGTCATTCTTCATAATGTTTCTATACATCCTTTTCTTTTATAGATCTCTCTCCTTTTTAATTTTTATTTTAAATTAACAAGTAATTTCAAGAGAATAATTTTTTTCTCTCATGCAACCCATTATATTTAATATAGATGCTTTAATCACTTACGTTCAAATTTTCAATAGTAAATTTACAAAACTATTATCATGTGTAACTTAATCATTTACCTAGTGAATGCCATGCATATCCCATACTATGCAATCACTCATTATTGAATTATATATAATCTATATACTCAAAATATATTCTAAGATGATAATCATGCATTCTAGACTACAAGAGTATCCTCATTTCCTATATATGTCAAGTATAATTGAATGGAAAACAAGTAAAAATTTTCCCTAAAAGGAGTTCATATCTTTCAACATATGCACAAAACTATTGGGTTGATCAAGTCCAATAACAAGGTACAATAGAATAAAACATGGTAAATTTTATTAGGTATCTTAACAATGATAATAAATAGTATCATGCATTGAGTACTTTCATAGAGAAATATTAGGTTTGATATTTCCTTCATGTTAACACAAGAGAAAAGATTCAAGGTTTAATTAAAATGATGATTTGCATAGACTCTCATATCTTATGATATGAAGCTTAACAAGGCCATTGGTACCTCCAAACGATGGATAGAGACATTGTTATTTTACAAGAAATTAAGAAAAAGCATTCAACAATTTCTACCATTATATTTTCTTCATGTAAGAGGCTTCATCAAAAGAAAAATATATAGTAGTGATCCCAAGAAACTATATATAATCCTTTTGTTGGTATTCCCATTTTTATCCACAAGGTAGTTGAATATTTGTTAATTTTCTTATGAAACCATTATCTAAAATGTTATTAGGCTTGAGATATCTATAATTGAATTATAACCTTTGAGGACAATTCAAATCCTTCACTACATCTTTTAATATTGTTGAAACTATAGACTCTTGAAATGAACATCATCAAATAATTTTAATATATTTGGTCAATCTAACTCACCTATATGGCATAACTATACATAACCATTTTCCAACCATGAAAGAGCAATGAGTATTTTCAAAATTTAGAGGTGGTTTCTCCCCTTGTAAAAATTTGACATGTCCACATGTACAAGACTAAGAGAAATATTTTAGTTCCTTATTATATAAAAATTGCACCATTTTCAGCTAATGTATTCTAATAGCATAACATATCATCAATTTAATAAATTAATCCTAGGAATCATGGATTATGGGCCCACAAAATAACCTAGTTTTAATAAATCTAGATGTTGAGTTTTGGAAGAATGAGTATATTATCACTATTGTTGAAATTCACGTTCCAACTTTAAAAAATAAATCTAGACATAAAACTGAAAGTTTTAATTTTAAAATCTCTCTTAGGATTATAATTATCAAGATCTTAACATAGACATAAAAATACACTGAATACAAGTGACACATAAAATTGTTTGAATATATATCTAAGCACAACATTGTGACTTTATAGCCTTGACTATAAATAGAAATCATTTTAAGTTTAATCCAAAATAATTTTCTATGTACTAGAGGCCTCTTCCTAAAAAATTCAACTAATAGACCCTTCAAATTAGATGATAGATTTTTATAAAATAAATTGACAATCATAAAACACTCTTAACAATTATTTTAAACCATGTTTTGAGGTTACTCTCTCTTGCATATAAACAATTTATGCATAAGTTGATTTACACAATATTTCTATATAGAGGATATGGCACAATGCACCCATATTATTAAGGGTAAACGCTTTTGACCAGAGCTATGAACTGGGTACAAGAAACCACAAGAAACTACCAAACCCATGAGCACATAGGCCCAGCAAAGGCACAAGGCCTACGAGCACTTTGGCCCAGTGAGGGTTTGAACCCTAATGGTCATCACTACAACCAAGCGACTTGACCACCGAACCATGCCCTTATCGACAGAGGATATGAACCGCCCTAATATTAGTGTACATGGGTTATGAATAGTCAGCTTGTGGCTATCTTAACTCTCTATTAAGTCATATTATCATTAGTATATTGTTATTTAGTTGTTTAAGATTAGGCCTATGTGATATCCTTGGCATAAATAGGTATATATAGGAGGTTGTGAAGTGTGTTCTCATTAGAGATATTTGGAGTTTCCCCCTCAAAGTGGCTTGTTATTCTCAGTTATTATCAAGTATTTGTAGCATATTTCATATCATATTCTTCTATTGTGCAAGTTATTTCTAACAAAATTGGTATGAGCATGATCTTGGCACCATAGAGGCAAGGTTTTCTCAATTTTGGAGGCGATTTTGGGAAGAGAATATCTTTCATATTTTGATGAATTTTTTCTGATTTTCCAAGGGTTTTGAAGAACATATTGAAGAAGATACATTCCAGTTCAGAAGAATTGGAGTAGAATTAAGTGAATTATTGCAGAATTAGGGTTTCTACACTATTTTTTTGGAATCTACATATCTCGCACATCTTGTTGAATTGGTGTCTGATTTTTATTGGGTTTTTGAAGACATAATAAAGGAGATTACAGTAAAAATTTTAGATAATTTAAGTTTCATTTGTGTGATTTATTTCAACATTAGTGGTTTCCATCATGCGGGGCCTTCAACAAGGGGTAAAAAGAATGTCACTCAGGGAAGACTCTAATAAGGATGGTGAAACAATCAAGGATATTACTCATAATGAGGAAATCAATAAGGTCAAGGGAAATTTCCTCAATCAAGATGGATATGTGTGACCTAAGAGGAGATATATCGAACATACGAAACATGTTAAGCACCTACAAGGCTAAATCAAGAAAGGAGTTCTCAAGCGGCCAAGGTGAAAATTCTAGGTCAACTACTACTGACACAAGCTTTAGTACTCCTATGGGATCTAGGAATTTATTTCCAAAGGTGGATATGCGCAAGTTCGATGGTAAGGATCCTCTAACATGGATAAACCAAATGGAGAATTTTTTTGAAGTACACCAAATCCCAAATGGACAAAAGGTCATGATGGCTTCCCTATATCTAGAACCATATCAATTCATTTGGTATCATTGGATCACTCATCATAAAGGGGGCTCACCATCATGGTCAATTTTTATAGAGAAATCCAAAGCACAATATAGCAATAGTGTCACAGACAACTTCTTCAGCCAGCTAGCTAAACTTCAACAAACAGGATCAGTTAAGGATTATATTCAGCAATTCCAAAATCTATCCTTAAGGGTGGATACAATTACGGAGGAAAACTTGAATGAATTATTCTTGGGTGGTCTCAAGGATCACATTCAACATGAGGTACACATGTTTAGCCCTAGTTCCATAAATGAGTCTTTTATCTTAGCACGCAGGGTAGAGGAGAAGTATTTGATTCCTAAGAAGCAAGGGGCTAATGTGACAAGAGAGAAAGGATATTCAACACAACCTACTAAGTTGAATCCACAACAAATTGAGGAGAAAAGAGCAAAAGGCTTGTGTTTCAATTGTGATAGCAAATACAGTCGAGGACATAAATGTAGTGAAAAGAAATTGTTTTATATTGAAGGTCCCAATGAGGAAGAAGAGGAGGAACCCATACTAGAAGATGAAAGGGAGTCAAATGAGGAATCACATGATTCTCAACCAATCATTTCTTGTCATGCACTCTTAGGTTTCAGTGCTCTACAAACTCTCAAGGTGGTGGGGTTCCTAAAGAAGCAAAAGGTAACAATGTTGATTGACTCGGGTAGTACTCATAATTTCATTAACGAAAAGTTAATACTGCGTCTAAATTGTTTCATATATCCAACTCGGAGTTTCCAGTTTTGATTGCGGATGGTGCTTGGTATAGTGGTTGTTTAGGAAGTGTCATAGGATTAAATTATCCAGGGAGATTATCAACTTGATACCCTAATGTATGCGATATCCATGGGTGCAACAAATATTATTTTGGGAGTACAATGGCTTACTACATTGGGAACAATTGAGATGAACTTCAAGAACTATTCATGTAGAGATTTCAATCGAGAAGAGGAAGGCTAGTAGAGCTAAGGGGGTTGAAGGAAAAATCTCCCAAAATTGTAAGCTCATCAAATGCAAAAGTTGCTTAAGAAAGGAGTGGATGGTTGTGGCCCAACTATGTTCATTAGAAGTCTCTCAATCTAATACTCCTACTCATCCAGATTTGCAAGCTATAATTGATCATCACTCAGTTGTTCTTGGAGATATGCCTAAAGGACTTCCTCCTAAGAGGGATCATGATCATGCCATATAGTTAGTCCCAGGGATCCAACCACCGAACATCAGGCCTTACAGGTATCCACACATACAAAAGAGTGAGATAGAAAAAATTGTTGAAGAGATGCTAGAGGCAGGAATCATCAGGCATAGCCAAAGTGCTTACTCCTCGCCTATGGTGATGGTACGTAAGAAGGATGATACTTGGTGCATGTGTCCAAATTATAGAGTGCTCAACATGTACACCATTAAAGATAAGTTTCCAATTCCATTCATTGATGATTTGCTAGATGAATTAAATGGAGCTATGTTTTTTACCAAGTTAGATCTTAGATCTGGTTATCACCAAATTCAAATTAAGGAGGAGGATATTTGTAAGACAGCATTTCAGACTCATGAGGATCATTATGAATTTTTGGTGATGCCATTTGGTCTTACCAATGCACCATCTACATTCCAAAGTTTGATGAATTCCATTTTTAAGAAGTTCTTGAGAAAGTTTGTGTTAGTATTCTTTGATGATATATTAATTTATAGCAAGACTTGGGAAGAACATTTGTAACATGTGGACCAAGCATTACAAATACTTGAAGATCATAAACTCTATGCTAAGCCATCCAAATGTGCTTTTGGTCTTATAGGGTGGAGTATTTGGGACACATAGTTTCACATGGAGTAAATTGGACCTAACATTAAAGGCTATCATGGAATGTTGTCCAAAAACCATTAAGAGTTACTTTGGGATTGATAGGGTACTATACAAGATTTGTGAAGAATTATAGTAGTATAGCAGCACCTCTCACCACTCTATTGAAGAAGGATTCCTTTCATTGGAGTGAGTCTGCCAATACAACATTTGAGAGATTGAAGAGGCTATGTGTACCCAACTCAATACTTGCCACTCGACTGCAAAGGAATTCATTTGTGGAGTCTTGATGTACAAATGGGATAGGAAGCGTGCTCATGCAAGAAGGTCGACCAATTAAAAGGTAGGAATCAGCTAAAACCTATTTATGAGAAGGAAATACTAGCAATACTACATGCGGTGAAACAGTAGGCCTTATCTATTGGGTAGACATTTCAAGGCTAAGGCGGATCATGATAGCCCTAAAATATTTTTTGGAACAATGACTATCTTCTGAGAAACAACAAAAATGCAGGTCACTAAGATGTTAGGATATGACTTGAATTGTATATAAGAAAGGGAAAAGAAAAATATTGTCAGATGCAGCATCAGGAAAGGATAGAGAAAAGATGAAGCCTTATTGTGTTTCCTTTCAATATTACAAGCAAATTGGGTGGAGGAAGCCAAAGCAGAGTGGAAAAATGATGTTGCGACAAGTAATCTCATCGAACAAGTAAAAAGTGATCCTAGTAGTTCGGATAAGTTTTGTTGGAAGGGAGATACTCTTTGGTATAAAGAGCATTTGTATCTCTGCAAGAATTCCAACCTTAAAATCAAGATTCTCACAGAGTTGCATGAGTCTCCAGTGGGTGGTCATTCAGGATTTTTGAAGACATATCATCGAGTCAAACAAGATTTCTTTTGGGAGGGGCTAAAGGGCGATGTTCAAAAATTTGTGGCTGAATGTTTGGTGTGTCAAAGGCATAAAGGGGAGACAATTAAGACACCAAGTCTCTTGCAACCCTTATTTATTCCTAGCCAGTGTTGGGAAGAGGTATCCATGGACTTCATCACAGGGCTTCCCAAATCTAAAGGTCATAATGTCATCATGGTGGTAGTTGATCGGCTCACTAAATATGCACATTTCATTGCATTAGCACATCCTTTTACAACAAGTGTAGTGGCTAAAGATTTTTTGGAGAATATCCAAAAGCTACATGGTACACCTAAAGTTATTGTTAGTGATCATGATCCTATCTTCACTAGTCACTTTTGGAAAGATTTATTCTCATGTTTGGGTACTCAATTGGCTCTTAGTTCTTCATACCACCCTCAATCAGATGGGAAAATAGAGGTTGTTAATAAGTGTTTGGAAGGATATCTACGTTGTTTCACTTCAGAGAAACAGTCTCAGTGGGTATATTGGCTACCACTTGTGGAATGGTGGTATAACACTTCTTTTCATAGCTCATCAAAAATGTCTCCATTTTTGGCACTTTATGGATATCATCCTCCTTCCATCACATCATCAATTAAGGTGTCCCCAAGAGTTTAGGTAGTAGAAGACCACTTGCTTCATCAACAAGTACTTTCAGGACTCAAGGAGAATTTAGCCATGGCACAAAATCGAATGAAACAACAGGCAAACCAACATCGTAGTGAAAGAAGTTTTGAAGTTGGGGATTGGGTCTTCTTGTGATTGAAGCCTTATAAGCAAATCTCACTAAAACAACAAAGCAAAAGTGTAAGTTGTCTCCAATTATTATAGTCCATACAAAATCATGTAGAGATGGGTAGTGTTGCCTACAAGCTTGAGTTTCCACCAACAACAAAGATGCATCCAGTTTTTCATGTTTCCTATTTGAAGAAGGTAATTGGGCATAATATTCCCACTCAAACAACACTTCCTGAGCTGGATGAAGAAGGAAGAATCATTTTGGAACCAGAGTGCATTCGTCAAACACGCACAAAGAAGCTGAGGAATAGAACTATCACTGAGTATCTCATCCAATGGAAGAAGTTACCAGTTGAAGATGTCACATGGGAAGACGAGGAGTTCATTCAAAAGTTTCCAAACTTGATTAGCATTGAGGACAATGCTTCTTTGAAGAAGGGGGGCATGCTACGCCCTTAATATTA
>VDFB02011142.1:0-18614 GCA_007258455.2 Sequoia sempervirens
TTATGACTTACCTCATTTAAAAAAAAAAAAAAATTAAACGCAATGACATGCAAAAGTATTTATTAAGAATTGGGTTTACAGTAAGCCACCCAGCCTATTACGGCAAGAACAATGAATCGAGAGCAACATCATATTTATGAGTCGTGACCGAATTAAAAGAGAACCTTAGACATTAACAATGCTATGGGGATGAAAATTGTTATGGTAAAAGCTATTTTTTTTTATTTTCGTGTTTTCTATTCTTTTACCGCAAAAATATAAATGTTATAGTTGTTGACGGAAATTATAATCTATATTATTAGAGCCATTACCGTGAGATATATCTATATTTACAACTAGCATATATATATTATTTTAATAATATATATAAAATACGCCGAGAGATATCCTTTTCGAGGCGCCTATTCAATTTTCATAATAAAATTTTGATTAAAAAATAGGCGCCTCGAGAAGGATATCTCTCGACGTATTTTATATATATTATTAAAATAATATATATATATGCTAGTAGCAGTTGTGGGGCAACATGTAATATCTTAAATAAATTTATTTTTATATTTATTATATATTTTATTATAATAATTAATATATTATAATATGATAGTTAATATGATTAGGGTTAGAATTAGGGTTAGGATTAGGGTCAGGGTTTAATTAGGTTAGGGTTAGGATTACGGTTAAGGTCAAGATTAGGGTTATGGTTAGGGTTAGGGTTAGGATTAGGATTAGGGTTAGGATTAGGGTTAGGGTTTAATTAGGTTAGGATTGTGATTAGGATTAGGATTAGGGTTAGGATTATGATTAGGGTTAGGGTTAGGATTAGGGTTAGGTTTAGGAGTTAGGGCTAAGATTAGGGTTAGGGTTAGGATTAGGATTGGGGTTAGGGAGGTTGGGAGGTTGGGATTATGGTTACATTTTCATTTGTTTAGGGTTAGGATTGGGGTTAGGGTTAGGAGGTTAGAATGGGGTTTTAATTAGGTTGGGAGGGTTGGAGGGTTGGGAGTTAGGGGATTGGCTGATTAGGATTATATGGTTAGGGTTGGGGTTTGAGTTGGGGTTGGGTTAGGGTTTAATTAGGTTAGGATTCTGGGATGAGTTTGGGTTAAGCGTTAGTCTTAGGGTTTAATTAAGGTTAGGGTTCAGGTTGGGGTTGGGATTAGGTAGGATTAGGGTTGGGAGGGTTAGGGTTTAGGGTTTGAAGTTCGAGTTTGGGTTAGGAATAGGGTTAGGATTAGGATTAGGGTTAGGATTGGGGTTAGGGTTATGGTTAGGGTTAAGCGTTAGGGGTTAGGAGTTGAATGAGGGTTAGAGATTAGGTTGGGTTTTAGGCTTTGTTTAGGGTTAGGATTGGAGTTAGGGTTAAGGTTAGGATGGGGATTAGGGTTAGAGTTAGGGTTTAATTAGGTTAGGGTTAGGGTTAGGGTTAGGCTTTGGGTTAGGGTCAGAGTTAGTGTTAGGGTTAGGGTTTGGGTTTGGGTTAAGGTTTACTTAGGTTAGGATTAGGATGAGGGTTAGGGTTAGGGTTAGGTTTTAATGAGGGTTAGGGTTTGGGTTAGGGTTAGGATTAGGATTAGGGTTAGGATTAGGGTTAGGTTTATCAATTTTATTTAGGGTTAGGGTTAGGGTTAGGATTAGGGTTAAGATTAGAATTAGAAATAGGATTAGGGTTAGGGTTTAATTAGGTTAGGATTCTAGGATTAGGGTTAGGGTTAGGGTTAGGTTTATCATCACAAATAGGTTTATCATCATGAATAGGGTTAGGGTTAGGTTTATCATCACGAATTTAGATTAGGGTTATAATTAGAATTAAAGATATGGTTATGAGTAGGGTTAAAATAGGGCTTGGTTTCAATTAGGGTGAGTGTTCAATTATAGTAAGGGTTCAATTTGGTTATAATTTTATAAATGATAAAATTTGGTTAGGGTTAGAGTTAAAATTGGGATTAGCGTTGGGGTTATCATCATGAATAGGGATTAGGGTTAGGGTTAGGGTTAGGATTAGTGTTAGAGTTAGGATTAGGGTTAGGGTTGGGGTTATGGCTATAGTTAGGGTTAGGGTTATCATAACGAATAGGTTTATCATCATGAATAGGATTACGGTTAGGGTTAGGGTAAGGGTTATGGTTAAGGTTAGGGTTAGGTTTATCATCATGAATTTAGATTAGGGTTTTCATAACGAATAAGGATTAGGGTTAGGGTTAGTAGTAAGGTTAGGGTTAGAGTTATGGTTAGGGTTAGAATTACGGTTAGGGTTTAGATTAGGGTTAGGGTTAGGGTTATGGTTAGGTCCTAATCCTAATCTTAATCTTAATCCTAACCCTAACCCTAACCCTAACCCTAACCCTAATCGCTATTTGTGATGATAATCCCAAACCTAACCATAACCATAATCGTAACCCTAATCCCAACCCTAACCATAACCATAACCCTAATCCCAACCCTAACCATAACCCTAATCCCAATTTTAACTCTAACCCTAACCAAATTACTATATTTTATCATTTATAAACCTATCCCTAACCATAACCATAACCATAACCCTAACCCTAACCCTAACCTTAACCCTAATCGTTATTTGTGATGATAACCCTAACCATAACCATAACCATAACCATAACCATAACCCTAATCCTAACCTTAATCCTAACCCTAACCCTAATCTTATTCGTGATGATAAACCTAACCCTAATCCTATTCATGATGATAATCATATTCATGATGATAACCCTAACCCTAACCGTAATACATATTTGTAATGATAAACCTATTCGTGATGATAACCTTAACCCTAACCATAACCATAACCCTAACCCTAACCCTAACTCTAATCCTATTCGTGATGATATACCTAACCCTAACCCTAATCCTAACCCTAACCCTAACCCTAATCCTAACCCTAACCCTAACCTTAACCTTACCATAACCATAGCCCTAACCATAACCATAACCATAACCATAGCCCTAACCCTAACCTGAATTCCTATTCATGATGATAAACCTGTTTGTGATGATAGCCCCAACCCTAACCAAATTACTATATTTTATCATTTATAAACCTATCCCTAACCATAACCATAACCCTAACTCTAATTCGTATTCATGATGATAAACCTATTCGTGATGATAACCCCAACCTTAATCCCGATTTTAACTCTAACCCTAACCAAATTACTATATTTTATCATTTATTATCATTAGATCTTCATAGTTCATTTTTTTTAAAATTGTAGAAATTTGTATTGGAAGTATATGAGTTTATACATTTTGGATTAAGAGATACAAATTTTTGTTGCGATTGACCACATCAATTAGCAGATCTTTGATCTCATTTTGGCATGTGCAGGGAGGATGCTAGCAAAGGTTGCGGAATTTGGCTTTAAAACTGACAATTGCATTTTCTTGGAAATTTCTAAAGCCTTTTTAACAAATCCAATTTTGTGGATATCCTGCAATCATTGCACTCCAAGAGACCACATCTCTTTGAGGCACCTTGTCAGACACTTCACGTGCCTTGTCTATGCTTCCACATTTTGCATACATGTCTACCAGGGCAGTTGCAACTACAACATCTGACAAAATTCCTCTATCCTTTATGCGTTGATGGACGTCCATATCCTGTTCCAAAGCCCTCATTCTTGCACAGGAAGGAAGAATGGTAGCAAAGGTTGCGGAGTCAGTCAGAATTTTGCGCTGATAACCCAATTGGTTACGGCAGAAGGTATATCATAATATTAGTTAAACTATGGCATACAATACCCATATTGAATGCTTTTGTATGTACGCTTCTGTGCAAATGAAATTCATAAAGTTCAAAATAGATAATTTACACCAACTAAGAAATCAATAGTATCTTACCTGATAGGCCACGCGGACCTGAGATCCATGGTTGGGCAACTTAGCGAGACCTGTTAGAGACAGATGCCCTGTACAAAATTAAATCATTGAAAACGCAGAAAACATTAACTGGGTAGAGAGACCGAATCTCTACAACCCTCCTCGCCCTCAAATCAACACTCCCATTGTCATTAACGTTAGCAGACAGAAGATTACGAGTTCTCATCGTGGATTTGGGTAGTCGCCTAGGCTGAGAAAACTGAGAAAGGGCAGATTTCTCCACGACTTCACCACGATATGCAGAGGCTGCCTAGCCATGACCTAAAACAGATAGGCGGCATTAAATTCTCACTTTCGGAATGAATGGATCAGATCATTTTGATCGTCTTGCATCCTCTCTAAACCGCTGCACACCGTTGATTGGTGAAGTTGCCGAGCAAACTTCAAATAGTTATCGCCGAAAAACCTAACCACTGCAGGATTTTATTCAGAAGAGAAAGAGAAAACAGAGCAGAGGGATAAACAGAAGAAATTAGTAACAATGGGAGTCGGAATAGCAGAAGACAGCGAAGCTCTGAAGTTCGAAGCGAGCTTTATTCAGAGCGAAGAGCACCGTCCCAAGTGTTCCTCCGCTTCTCCTCAAGATAATATGAAAATCCCTGTGATAGATTTGGAAAAGAGCTCTGCAGAGGAGGTGGGAAATGCTTGCAGAGAGTGGGGATTCTTCCACCTGATCAACCATGGCTTTCCAGAGCATCTTCTCCGCCGCCTAGAGAACACCACATCCGACTTCTTTTCGTTACCTCTGGAAGAAAAGAGAAAAGTTTCCAGGGATGTTAATAATTCCTTGGGCTACTTTAATACAGAGCTTACAAAAAATGTGAGGGATTGGAAGGAGGTTTTTGACTATATGCCCCGAGAGGAAACCCTATTGCTTGTGTCTGTTGATCCGCATGACCTCGCTACTTATGTCGTTATAAACCAGTGGCCGAACGGCCATCCGGATTTCAGGTAGCCCTTCGCTCTCCACTGCTTTGTGGAATGCAATTCATTCTTTACTTGGATTGTTACCCTTATTGTCAGTTACAGACCCTTCATCTTCCACTACCATCCAAGTCCAGGAAAGACCTCTTCGACTTCCATATTTCGTGTGCTTGCCAGTTGTCTAATTGTAACTTCCATTTCTTTTTTATGTACTCAGGTCTTTTCCACCCCTGCTATGACTGTAGAACGCCTCTCGGCGTAATCAAAACAACATTATTACTAATCTTTGTTTTGTTTTAAATATATTTTCACAGTAAATTCTTTTTGTAAGAAAATAATGATCAATTGCTTTGAAATTTTTGTGCAGTATTACGTTGCCAAATACTGGACTAATTGGAGGTTCATTCACTAAGCTAGAACACACTCTGACACAAGATATGCTAAAACTTCTTTCTACACTGGCAAGGAGATACCCAGATGTAAATCAACGTTCCTATAATCTGTACCCATATTTATGATCTGTATACTTATAATTTACACGGCCGAGTTTTGAGTACTATAATGAACATTTCAGCTTCCTCTACTTCAAGGTATCGACAGCGGACTCGGATTGCGTGAAAATAAAAATAAAAAAAATTGCCTTCCCTAAAACCCATAAAATCCTATGATAATGACTTTGAATGGTCCAGCAATTATTAATTCACTCTTTTTGTCCATAATTGCATTGATTTTCTGTTACATTAAAAGCAAATAATTAAAGTATCAAATCTTAAACCAAACCTCAATGTTCAAAAGAATGGAGACTATGTTCACTATTTCTGCATTTAATGGGAGGAAAAGAAAAGAGCTTAGGGATTTAGATAACAACGAGGAAGGGAAGATCTATACGAAATGACACCATAATGGTGGTACAACGTCAACCACTTCAACTTCACAGATCTATTCGACGCCACCTTGGAGTCCACGAAAGTATAACCTTTCCATTATTTACTTGTCTCCATTAAAGCCGCGTAGGGTCGTAAATTACTTCTGACAGTAAAGGCCGATTTACATGACAGGTTGTAGGTTTTTAGGTAAAAACATTTAAAGAATAGCATGGGTGACTTCTACACCCCGCTGGTTGAATAATTATTTCGCAGAGGAAGTCATCTCAAGACTCACAATTATTGCCATTAGAAGCTGCGCGAGGATCACATTTACTGCTCAGGCATTTATTCATTTAACTTTGACGGAAAAAAAGGATATCAATCGACAGGCTGGGAATTGTAGGTGAAGTCATTTAATGGCTAGGGCGAGGCTTGGCATGCAGAGAGTTTACATTTATACCTCCAATCCTTAAATTCTTTAGAAACACATTAGTTTGACAAGTGTGCCCATTTGTTTTTTGGTTAACCTGGGTTGCTCAAGAGAAGTGATTCAACTAGCTCCCCCTCTCTTTTATTTCTTTTCTTCTCTTTTATTTTCTCTTAGTTATAGAAATAAGGTACTTATATAAAATAATTGTGGATAGCTAGCTATTGTTGGAAGGGAGCTATCTGTACATTTTGGCCATTACAGAATAACGTTGGCATCTTGGGAAGCAATCGATAATTCCAAAGTGCGCCAGATTGAGTAGAGATTTGGAATATATAGATTACAAGGAATAATTAGCTATTTTTGAACTTAGAAGCTGATTACTTTAAATTTATTGTAGGATCTTAAGCTCAATAATCTCAGAAATAAAAATGTAAGTTCTATTTGGCCTACCCATTGTGCTTGACAATAATTGTACTTACAATGGTTATCTGGATTCCAAAATGACTGAAAGAAGATCTATTTTGTGTTCTAATTAGAGTTACATTATTTAAACAGTCGTCATGTACACCGCTTGTTCATGGGAGAGAGGACGTTATGACTTTTTCTTTCAGCTTTTTTATCTCTTAGAAATATAGCTGCATAGTTTTTATTTACCATCTTAAAATTATCTCATAAAGGATAAAACATATATTTGGTATACCGACTACATATTCACCAATTTGTGTTCCAGTAACTAGCAAGTGTAAAGTCTATCTATTTATTCATTCTTTTATTTCTTTATTTATTTCTATCAGCCCACATTAAATGTGTTACTCTTTGCAATAGTTTTCTGTTTATTTGGATGTATTTATATTCTGTACAGGATCAGGTTTTTATGTAGAACATATACCCTCTTTTTGGGAAATCTAAACATTTTGTTGTATAAGGATATATGGATATTGATAACCAGATTTAAAGACACTTCACTTGTAAGCAAAATGTGTATGGATTTGGGGTCATAAGTATTTTAAATCAATGTCCTTCCCGTATCATACATTCACTTTTTATTTCTACCAATCATTTGGAGAAAAGACAAGTAAAACTCTCCTTCACATTTTTCTTACATATATTTTTAAATCACCAAGAAACTAGAAAATCCTTTGCAATACCCATTTGGGAATGTAATACAACGACAATTTTCTCAATTCCTAACTTTTCCTACTACCACATTTTAATGTCTTTTATTATTAACATAATAAGGAGAAAAATGACTAACTTACAAGTCAAAAATACAGACTTACCCCCTTATTTTTTTTTAGAAATGTAATAAATGACACATGACTGAATAAGGCTTGCTTTCCACCCTACCATAATGGCGTCATGGAGCCTAGTAGGCTCTAGCCATACCCCCGAGCAAGGAATTCTTTTAGCTCCACAATGATCAATGGAGTCTTATCTCATTTTTACAAGGGATAAAACTAACATAGCACCAATTTTATGCATCTAGGTTCTCCACTTTCTATTTTTAACCATAAACTCATACATTATGCCACACTCTTACAACTAATCAACAAGGGTAAATGGGAATAGGAGGAACTTATCTCTTTTTTCAAGGGATTGACTCTTGTAACCATCTTTCCAAAGAAGTGAGCTCCTCTCCTCTTTACATTCTTTCCATCATCTCTACTCCAGTTCTCCAAGAGGAGAAGTGGGTAACACCCCACTCATTCGTTTTCTCCAAAATATATAGGAGTTTCAACTTGCAACCTTTGGGTAGGGAGGTGTGAAGTGTACCTACCTCCATCAATGAGAGTCTTTTCCTTATTGAAGAAGAAACATGTACTTGGACAACCCCTCCATCTTTCCATCCCATCCTCTCTTCAAAACTCGTCACTCTCCATAATGAGGACTTTTCAAAGGTCAAATCTTGTCCTTGAGACACTATTGTGTGCCCACTTGACCCCTACCACTATGGTATAGACCCTAGAGAGTTTATTTTTGCATCTCAACCAAGGAAATTGACCAACAACCCTCTTTAAAGACCCATTTAAGGACCTATCCGAATTTCAACTTGGATAATGGTTTCTAAACCTTATCCCCCAACTTACAACTCACTTGGCACACAAATAAATACCCTCTCAACCCAAAATATAAATTATCCCTTTTATATCAACTTGTTAACTTTATTTCCTTCTAAGCCTTGAAAGGGGGTCAAATTCATGACCATAAGAAGATGTCTTTTGATCTACTCAATGGTCTTCCCTTCTTGTACTGACTCTTCCTTTTCTGCACATTACCAATGAAACCATAAGAAACAATCGTATATCACATTAATCTGATAACTGGAATAAGGTTTAATTTTGCAACCATTTGATTTGCAATTTAAACTCATATTCACAATTTATGATTCCTAACTCCTTCATGGTAGCATAAGTAAAATGTTAGAATGCAAGCAAGAATGTTATCAAATAATCACACTATTTGTCATCCACAATACATCTTACCATCTATTTAGGAACACATAAAATAGATTACAACTTTACTAATCACATGCATGGTGGGGCCTTACACAAACAAATAAATAAAAAATATAAATAATGCACATGATGACATTTTCAAAACATAATCTTAGGATTAGTGAACTTAAAAATAAAAACCATTTATTGGCTTTAATATCATGTATAATTTTTCCAATATATCTAGACATAATGTTAGTACTAGATTGATACATGTAAGATGAAAAAATGCACGCTCTAGGTACTTGTGATGAGATGGAAACTAAAGAATGCATGAGAATGGCTAAATAATCATATAAATTAGACATGAATGAGATATATATATATATAGGAAGGAGGGAAGAAGCTTTCATTAAGAGGGGGAGGAGACTAGGTAGTCAAATCCCACTAACAAAGAGTGGTAGCGAGTTAACTTCTTTGAAAATTGCAACAGGTGTTGATCTAACTCTCACTAAATTGGACATCTAACTAGAATAACATCATGTATAAATTTCCATATTCATAATGCATGAAATAATATATACACTAATTGTTAGAGCAATTAACTCTCAGTTATACTGATGTCTCCAAATTTCAATTACATCTTAACAACTCATGCAACTGTTGTTACCAACTGTTCAACTTGCAATCACATTTGTCATTACTTGCCTTAGTTTAAGCTAACTAATCGAAACTCTCATTTGTTTCCTGTTTTTCCTTCTAGGATCCTTCTCCTATGGGATTTTATATTTGTAAATCTATGCTTTGATAGATAAGAAATATCAATATACAATTCGGTTTCTTAAATCTGTTCACTGTGCTTGATCATTTATCTTCCTCGATCTGCAGGAATTCTGCATGGTATCAAAGCCTTCGGGGAGATAAGACAAGTCTTAGTTGAACGAATTTGTTGTATTTTGTTTGATTTCCATCTGCTGGTAAATTTGCTAATTGCCACATTTGAATATATGGCTAAAGCATAATCTTTTCCTCTCAATGTCTGCACAAGCACTTTGAAGGGCCTCCACAGATCTTCGTGCAGCCTATAGGCAGAGCCTCGCAGTAGGAAACTTGGGTGGAAAGCGACCAACTCTTTTAGAGATCACTAGAGGTGCCGCAATCCATTTGTAACTGTCTTAATATCGGTTCTACCTGTGATTTTCTCCTCAGCAACGGGAAGATAACCTTCTAGAGGCAGCGATATTAAGGGTGATTTCCACCGGGAGACCATCCATTTTCATTTGTCCTAGGATTCTTCTCCTACAGGGCTTTATATTTGTAAATCTATGCTTTGATAGAAGCAATATCAATATAGAATTAGGTTTAGAACTGTAAATCTGTTCACTATGCTTGATCATTTATCTTCCTCGATCTGCAGGAATTCTACACTAATATTTACACTAGAACATCTCATCCAGGTCTGGAATTTGATGGTCTATTTGACCGTATTTTGCATTTTGGACCGTATATTACAACCTAAAAATTTATTAGACCGTATCATTTGACTTGCTATATTTTTACATAACCGTAAATACGACACTTCAAATTATTATTAAACCGTAAAAATTTATTGTAGGCATATATATATATAATAATGTTTATGATAAAAAAAATAAATTAGTTTATAATTAGAAATTGGAATAATTCTTTCTAATTTCACTTTATATTAATATATATAATTTATTATAAATATATTTATTAATTCAAAATTTGTTGAGAATAAAATCTTTTCAAGATTAAATATAGTTCTTTCTAATTTTTTAAAGATTTTGACATTTTTACTAATAGTTATCATTGCTTTATATTAATATAAATGATTTATAATATTTATTATAAAAATATATATTAATTCAAAATCTTTTCAAAATATAATATAATTGATTTTTAACTTTTTGAATATTTTATCAATATTTTCTAATTTTACAATTTTTTAATATATATATATATATATATATATATATATATATATATTCTTATGAATAACCACATAGCACAAATCTTCATTGTATTTTCAAAGCATTTATTTTATAGCATTTTGTGTATAGTGACTCTTAGCTTTGATTTTCTTCAATAGAGCATTTGGTTTTATTGGTGAGATGTTGAAATTTTGTTTGCCTTTTACAAATAATTTATGTTTTTAGATAGATGAATTTAAGATTTAACTATAAAAAAATTTGAACAATAGCAGCTAATTTCACTTTATAGCATTGTTTTTTACAGGTGATTCAACTTTGATTTTTTTCAAACAGTAGTTGTGTTTTATTGGTGAGCATGTTGAAATTTTAGATAATGAGTTGAATAAGGATTAAACTATTTTTAATTTTATATAATTATTTATGGATAGGATTGAAATTGATATTTAAATATGATTTTAGATAGATCAATTTGCGGATTGAACTATTTTTAATTTTATATAATTATTTCTTGCTAGATTTGATTTGAAATTGATATTTAAATGTGTTTTTATGATATTTACACATGAAATCAATAAATTAATTTATATTCAAAATAGTAATACAATTTTACAAATTAGAGAATAAATATATAGAAAAAACAATCATATTGTGCAATATAATTATTCTTAATCTAATACTCTATGCATTGTCAAAATGTAAATTACACATATATAATTATTTAATTATCAATAAAATTTATTATATATGCAATTGGATTTACTAGTTGAGTGCATGCATAGTTTCTAAAATTGTAAATTTTCTAACATAATTATTTTATAAAATAATATTTCATAGATTATTAATATACTGATTTTTTAGGTACATTAAATATTTTTTTTGACAGTTAAATTTTTTCATAAAACGTAAAATGACAGGTATTTAAATGAACAAACCGTCACAAAATTTTCATATGACAGGCAAGGGTGGCCATCAAATTCCAGGCCTGATCTCATCCTAGTACTATTGTGTTTTTACTATTGTGTTTTTATTTGGATAGGGATATGACCAAGGAAAACGCGACCCTTGCAATATGATAGATTCTTCAGAAGTGTTTGTGAACACTACTTATACTTACAATAGGAAAAATACCGAAAATTAAGGCTACTGAATTATATTATACTATATTTTTCTAGTATAGATATGTATGTATCAATTCAAATCCATGCTACCATATTGATGGAGATGAGCTAGTACACATAATAGAAAATTTACAAATAATAGATTTTTATCTAAGTTGGCCCCAAAAATCCATATATTTGGTAAGTTGGTTCTTGAAATTTGGTAGATCACTTCTCCATCATCAAACCCTAAGCTACATGTATATCACATTTAACTTATTTAATTATTTTAATTATCAATATCTCACTCACTACTCTTATGTTCAGTTTTCAAAGTGATAGAACTATATTTGAAATCAAGTCTAAGGAGGTAGAAACCTTGGGAAAATGACTAATGATATTTTTAAACGTTAGATTTAGCATGTCAAAGTGATGGATTTGGCTATTAAATAAAAGGTTCACTAAAAGAGTTAAGTTAGGTGCTAAGATTATTAGAAAATTAGATATTGACTAAAATTATAAAGGTCTATTTTTCTCGAGTTTAGTCAAGAATTATGTTCCTAAGAATGAATTAGATTTTGGAGATCCAAGTACTTGTATGCAAGGTTGTTGAAGACCTATGATGATCTAGAGCATCCTATGGAAAAATATAGACTTATGTGCATGCTTCAGAACTTTTATTTTTTCCAAGTTTGGCAAGTTCATTACTTATGTAGGTTTTAGATGGGTAAAAATCCCCCAAAAATCAAAAAATAGAAAAAAAAAATTACATGCAAAATAAAGGAATTGAAGGGTTTTGTCTGTTTATTTCTACTTCTAGTCATTGGTAAGCATCTACAAACTCCTAGGAAAGATTTTTAGGTTATTTATATTAATTTTGGTGACTACACATGGGTTGTGGTAAATAGAGGCTCATCCACAAACATAATACACTTAAATTTTAACTATGAGATTGGATAATCTCTCCTATGCTTTGAGCTTAACTTGAAGTCAAGAAGGTTCTCTTATAAATTGCCTAAAATGTTAGGATAGGTGACATTAACCCTGCATTCCAAATTCATAATCATGTGTCTCCATATTCTTTGGAAAGTGTTCTAGGGACATGAGAGATAAATATTTAATATATGTTTCCTATGATAAATTATAATTGTATTCTATTGAGGTGGACACATATTGATGGTGGTTACAAAGCATCTTTGAGGAATATTCCATTATGGCATCCACTTTGGGAGTGGGGTAACAAGTGGACTTGCATGCCTATACATGTTAACATATGTTATTTTCATGTCATCTAAAGTTGGGTGCCTAAGTTTGCATGCATTTTCTTGTCCTATTTTGTAGCAAATAGAGCCATCGAGGAGTTAAGGATCACTTGGGTTTGACCATCTTTGATCGGCTATGGTATGGGAACCCAAAGTGAAGGAATTGTGAACATTAATTTGTTTTTACCATGTTTATGAGGTTTCCACTAAGGGAGGTGTGGGTTTTTCTAGGTGATTTTTACCTCTTGTTTCAGGATACCAAAGTTGTTTTCCTTCTCACAAATCTCTATATATTGGAGCTTTGAGATAGTATTTTTATGATCTTTTTTGTAGCTCTTTTGAAGTAATGAAGTGCTACTAGAATTTGGAGAGAGATATTGTGTTGATGTAAAGTTCTATAAAGGATTAATACAATCATTGGATCTCTTTAGGAGTGGAATTTTTTCTTGCAAGGGTTTCTCCTTGTATATCTTGTGTAACTTGTGTTTATCAATTTGTGGTATTATTTCATTATATTATTGTGAATTTTCTAATCACATAATCATCATAGTGGATTAATATTGAATTATTTTTCAGATTTTTAATCATATTGTTAAGTTTATTATTGCATCATTTCTACCTTGATTTCCAACACATAACTATTAGAGCTAATGGTTTTGTTAAGAGAGGGACACCTTTATCTTATGTAGTGAAGGTTCTTTCAATATAGTGGGATACTTTACATTGTGGGTTTTCCATATTTATGGAGAATATTGTATACCATGGATTCTACCTACCATTTAGACATTGATATATTTAATGGGATTGGGTATGAGATGTGGAAGTTGAGGATGAAGTATATACTAGAAGAAAGAAATAAGTGGCTAGAAATTTCAAATGAAACAAAGCTATTTGCAATGTTTGATTAAGATTGGTTGAAGCTTTCAAATAAAGCAAAGGGAACCATTTAGTTGTATTTTGCAATTGTTCTACTCTTGAATGTTTATGAGGAAGCTACCACATAAAATTTGTGGAAGGAAATAGGTGATATTTATCATAGTAAAAGTTTAAATAGTAAAATGTATCTCAAAAGATGTATGTATTCTTTGAAAATGAAGGATGGTGATTGTTGCATGACCATCTTTATTTTGAATATCTAGTTAACTCTAATTTATTGATATCTATCAAGTAATATTGTCTTGATAAATAGGAGGGTTCAAATCCTTTTGAATTATTTATAATTATTTGATTACAAAGTTGCAATTTCAAAAACATAAATAAATAAAAGGGGTGTGGAAAAATAGGAAGATCAAAAGGAGGAAACAGAATGAGTCTTTTAAGTTGGTTCTTTTGGGTAACAAGTAATTGCTCATGAGAAGTGTAACTTCCAAAAAGCAAAAAAAAAGAAACTACATTAGACAAAAAGTAATTACATCTTGTGATTTTGGTGACAAGTAATTGCTCATGAGAAGTGTAACATCCAAAGAAAAAACAAAAAAACAAACACTAACCGACTAGCAAAAACAATAGACTATCAAAATTTAGGATATTCTTGCTCAACTTTAGTTTGTAACGTTTAGTGTATACAACTTGCAAAATTCTTAAATTTTTAAATTTTAGTTTTAAATTTGTAGAAAAAAATGTAGACATTAATTAAAATTATAGAGAAGACTCAACAGTTTATGGTTTTTGTTATACCATCAAATTTACTGGTCACAACAACATATTAGAGGATATAAACAAATAAACATGTTTATGCTTACAATCTTGAAAATGTATTTATGAATAAATAAAGGTATTGGATACATAATCCATCCTTATATATGAACAATATATAGATAGGTGATGTGTGGACAAATGTCACCAAAAATGTCAGATAGTCAAGGTCATAACTCATGGGCATGTGATATTGGTTTGACTTTTAGGTATTTTAGTATTTATTTTTTTGACTCTTATGAGCACATTCTAAAATAATTATGAGGGGTACAACAATAGCCAATTTTGCTTTTAGTTATTGTATAGTCTTTTCTTTGTACTTTTTTTTACTACTTTACTACATTCATTTATTTTGGTAGTGTTGTCATTAGGAAAGTAGATTATCAAGTAGATGGTTGGTTCTATTCACATTTATTGGGAGGGTCAAATATTTTTCATAATTGTCTAAATAATTGGCATGAAGATGCTTGTACTTGTTGTATTGGATAGTTTTTTGAAATATTGGAGAGAAAAATGTTATACACTTCTATTTTAAATGAACGTAGTCTTGCTTTATAGCTTGACTTTGATTTAACCATGACTATGCACTAATTTAGTATGGTTATAGTTTTAGAGGCTTCCCTTGTTTTTTCATGTTAATTATTTCATTCCATGGATTTTATTTTATGTTATTGGACCACCTATAGTTGATGGACAAATTTCGTAATGGAAGCATTGTTTGGTAGCTTGCATCTATAAATTGATAGAAATTTGATAGGGATTTGTGCATTTGTTTAATAGATATTGTGTTTTGTTGATTATTGCAATTTTTCTCATGTATTTAACCTGGAATTCTATTATTGAAATTATAGAAAAAATCATTTAAAAAGAAGTGAACTCAAATAATTTTATTGCATGAAGATTTAATGAGAAGTACAATGAAAATTTATTTAAAATTAAATTCTTATTTGTGCATATGTCTTTTTGAAAGAAATCTATTTTTGAGCTAGTTACTATTTTGAATTCCTAACACAATCAGTATCAATTAATTTCATTGAATATATACATATATCACCTATACTCATGGTACATGACTCTCTATTATGTTCACATTTCATGGTCTTCTAATTTTTCAATTCTCATCTAATTTCGTCTCTTCTTTAGTTAAAATTCACTTTACAAGATATATTGGTGCCTTTTTTAGTGTTCTTTTAAATTTTGAATGCCTCAATATGTCCCTAATTAGATTCTTTCATTTTGTTATTGATAATATTCAACTAGATTTGGAAATGACTAGGCATAAAACCACCATTACACACAAAGGGCTTCACAACTCCGAGATAATTTGAACCAAAATTTTGTATCTAAGCCACTTGTGTCATGCCCACATTTTTAATGCGGGAAAAACACAAATGCTACAACTTTTTTTTTTTAAACTTGACTTTGCATCTATCTTTCCTCTACTTGACAGTGATGCAACCCCCAAATTGTAACACAACTGCTAAGGTCTTTTATCATAGAATGATATTGTCTCAAAAAAACTGACATCACAAGATTTGAATAACTAAATGGTACTATAGATAAATCTCACCATTCAAGTTCCATAGTTGCTTGATTTGAAAACCTTATTATTTTACTTGAAACCTCAATTAAGCACTCAAGACCTCACTAGGTGGAACATGCAACAACCCATGATAACTACTGGACGAGGTTCATCCAAGTCACTTTGTGTGAGTCCATAACTTGAAATATTAAGGCATTATCACACTTCAAGCAGAAGAGTTAAGACTTATAGATTATATGCTAATGCCAAAACATGACAATTCCTTTGAGGCAACTATTAAGGTATGCGATTCCTCTAGATCAATGAAGATAGTTATTAAGCAAGTCCAAATTGTTCCTTTGAACTAAATCTTAGAAGATTCTCAACATCCATCTTGGGATGTTTACTTCTCTCCACACATAGGCATCTTCTCCTTAGTCTAAAATTTGAGTCGGGACATAGTATCATCCTGTAAACACAAGGACTTGCACCTCCCAGGGCTCACACCACATTCTAGCTTACTAGGAGAAAGATTCCCTGCCCCCACTTGGAAAGGTTGGTTCATGAAATGTTATAAATTGGATTGATTTGGAGTCCAACCTTATTTCATATAGGATCATGTGACACTACTATTAGATCAAATTAGGGAAGCACTATAGTGTAATAAAAGCACTATGAACAACAAAAGTCAGGGAGCATGCATGATCAAATTACTAGAAGATTTATTTCCCTAAACTTGCATCACCACAAGATTTAAGTATCGCTACGGTTGGTAATCCCCTTTATAGCAAGTTAGAATAATAGTCAACCAACTCCTTTATACTTGAGGCCTAAATGGGATGCATCATTCCCATTTCAAAATAATGATTTAATGGTCACTAATTACATAGACTTGGCTTCACAATCAATCCCATTACGACTTCTAAGAATAGGTCAATTTGGAAGGTCAATGTGGGTCTAAGGTACGAGAATTGAACATCCCTCTAAGAAATCATATAATTGAAACATTGAAAAAATAGGTTAAGTTGCAAGCATAGTACTATTATCACATACATTAATGTAACTGGGTTTATATTAGTTACTACTATTTAAGAACTTAGTACTTTCAATATTCATTGATTAAAAACGCCAACATGCTTATATGACAAAGGTTAAGATCATTTTAATGTTAATAATATTAATATTAACATAAAAAAAATATTTACTTTATTTTACCTATTTTAAATATAACCATTATCTCACTTGTATATTTATTTATGATTTAAATATATTATATATAATACTCAAGATTTACTTTACTTTATATATTTTAAATATATCCACTATCTCATTTATATATTTTTTTATTATTTAAATATATCATATGTAGTGTTTAAGGTAACCTTCTTACTATACTAGCACTTGCACCCCAATGAGGTGCAATGGTTACGCCGATAGGCTGATACACTTTGGTATTATATTCTGAACATGTAGGAGCAGTGCAATTTTTTTTGGGGATGAGCTTATGTGGTCTATGTGATTTGTCTTGAAGACCTATACAACAAAAGGAATGGGGTGGATAGGTGCGTAGAATAGGCGTTGATGAAGTCAAGTTGTAGAAGCAATTTTAAGCACCATGGGAATTGGGGAGAGATATCGAATGGATAGGGAGGAGAGTTGCATACCTTGTTTTAGGAGAGACATAGTTGTAAGCGTGCCTCCTCTTGCTTCCTTATGATTGCAAATGGATTGGTTTGCATTTTGGAATATCTTTCAAAAGAGAATGGTGGTTGAATGCGAAGATCATTTAATGATTTAACTCTAGATATGGCTGTAAATGTTAGTCCCTACCTATCTATTTTACCAATATCAATTGTTTCCTTTTGCAATGTTAGTCCTTGAGCTTTGTGTATGGTAATAGCCCATGCCATCGTGAGCGGTATCTTCCTTCTATTGCCCAAGAAAACAAGTATGATTGGTATGCTCTTAGGGTCATGGTCATTCCATGGGGGTCCATTGTAGCTATTGAACCTTGTAACAACATACATGGGAACATCTGGTGGTTTGGAACCAGGGCTATAAATGATTTCAACAACTTCGCCAAGAGCTCCATTCACAAGGCCTGCTTGTGTCCATATGTTGGATGTGAGCATGATGTGTTGCCCTTTACAAAGCAATACTTCTTTTTCAAGTTGTTCATCATTAGTTGCACTATCTATTCCATGCCTGGTACTTGTCGCAGCACTGATTGCAATTGGACGGTTCAATGATTTTAACATTCTTCTGGTGTGTAGTCTAACTAAATCGTTGGTAGCAAACAAGTGCATTGAGCTATCGAACTCTTCTTTTCCTCTTGATGTGATTTGATTGTCTGTGCGCATCATTAAGAGTTGCCAATTTGCTTCTATTGCTTCTGCATTCCGTATGTTTTGCAATACTTGACGAAATCTCTGTTGTAATGGGGTCTCACCTTGATGACAAAAGACTGTTTGTAAGGTGACAACAGTTGTAAATTGGTTCCACAATGTTTTTGCAGATGAGTGTGCTATGTACAT